>ML785580.1:81163-171096 GCA_009831015.1 Picea engelmannii
CAAGTATACCAGATGGATGTCAAGTCAGCATTCCTGAATGGTTTCTTAGAAGAAGAAGTTTATGTCGATCAACCACCTGGATTTGAAGTCCAAGAGTAGCCAACCAAAGTATATCGGTTGAAGAAAGCCTCGTGTGGCTTAAAGCAAGCTCCAAGAGCTTGGTACAATAGAATTGAAACTTATCTGATCAAAAGTGGTTTTAGCAGAAGCCAAAATGAGCCAACTCTTTACACCAAAACAGATCAACACAGTAAAATTTTGATTGTATGTTTATATGTTGATGACATGCTCTATACGTGAAATCTTGAGTTAACAAATTTTAAACATGCCATGCAATCTGAGTTTGAGATGACAGATCTTGGCATAATGAAATATTTTTTAGGGATTGAGGTTGATCAATCAACCAAAGGCATTTTCGTTTGTTAGCAAAAGTATGCAGCATACATCCTCAAAAGATTTCGCATGGAAGAATGCAATCCAGTAGAAACCCCCATACCACTAGGCACAAAATTGAGCAAGAAAGATGAAGGCCCTACAGTGGACTCTACCCTGTACAAAATTTTAGTAGGCAGTTTGTTGTATCTTACAGCAATTAGGCCTGACATTATGTATGCAGCCAACCTTATTTCCAGATTCATGGAATTGCCCAAAGATTCTCATTGGAAAATGGAGAAACGAATTCTGAGATATGTTGTAGGAACTCCCAATTTTGGCTTATGGTACACTAAATCTGATAGTAATCAACTTTCTGGTTACACAGACAGTGATTTTGCAGGCATCCTATATGACAAGAACATCACATCTGGATATTTTTTTCAACTGGGCACGAACCTAATCTCATGGGCATCAAAAAAGCAACCAATTGTTTCAATATCTTTTGCTGAGGTAGAGTGTGTCGCTGCTACCTCAACTTCTTGTCAAGCTATGTGGCTGAGAAGAATATTGAAAGATATGTCACATACAGAAAATGATCCAATTCCTATATTTCTGTGATAATACTTCCGCAATTGATTTATCCAAAAATCATGTGTTTCACAAGAAACGCAAACACATTGACACTCATTTTCATTTCATACGCGAGCTAGTCAATAATGGTGATATTGCGCTACAATTTTGTGGTTCTCGAGATCAGCTTGCTGATATCTTTACAAAGCCACTAGGAAAATTTGTTTTTGATTTTCAGAGACAACACTTAGGCATAATCAGTGCTGATGTTTGTAACTGTTGAGTTTAAGAGGGAGTGTTAAATATAATGTAACCTCAACAGGCTGACTGTACACTGTCAGCTGTACTTTCTATTCTTGTTTTGCTTGAGCCTATTTAGCTAAGCTATTTCCCTTTGCATAGTACTTACTACTTCAGAACTTCTTCATGTACTCTTCTTATATTCTAATATACTGTTTTCTGTTCTATTCTTTTCTCTCTGTATTTCTTGCTTCACAATTTATTAATATGTACATTATGTCTCTTTATTTTGTTCTGCAAATTCATCGACTAATAGTTTGTCCCGTCCTTTGTGTTGTTACATGTCTCTTATGGATTCAGAATGGCAACTTTTGAAACCAATAAACCATTTTCATTTACAACCAGCTAGGGTAATTGTTTACTACTTAAGGAAACTTGGTTTCTTTGCTCACAATAAGGCGTTCCGCTTTCCCTTAAAATTTTTAAATGATATGACTTTGTTCTTAGAATATTTCGAGGTGATGTTTGGTAGCAAATCCACAGTTGGACTGTAACATTTGTCTTCTTGTTTACCCGCTAATGGTTATATCTATGCGTTTTCAATATTTTCACTTACTTTATGTTTAATACTCATAAAATGTTTAAGACATTTCTATTCTTATGATGGTTAGATTTGCAAGGGCGTTGACGCCATATAGCGTAGGCCCTTTTTGTTTAGCACACAGTGAAGAAACCAAGTGTCAACGAGTTTACGTTTTTGTTAAGTTTTTGGCTCCCTTACCTGGAGSACAATACCCAGAGCATCTTCYTGAAACAATTAAGCAAACACTATTACCAAGCCTGCGGGTCGGTGTATAAGGGTAACTATTCTTGTATTTCTTTTACCATGGTGTAAAATTTATTTTCCCAAGTCAAGCAATCAATATGTTTCCCGTTAGTGTTTTGAGTTAGCTCTSGCAAAAAATTGTTTTTTGTATTTATTCAACTTATTATTTAATTATTTATAAAGAGAWTCTCAGATTCAAACCCTACAGTTCGAATCTTTTATTGACATAAGTTTTTTTTTTATATTGTATCCTTGTTAATGTTATAAATGAGTTCACTCCCGTGAATTCATTGTCATGGAAACTCGATCATTCTCAGCGACTAAAGCTCATACTTAGTCTATGTTTAATATTATAATGTGCCCTCTTCTGTTTTAGTTATCACTGAAATTTTTTGAAGCCATTAATTTATTTCTTGGTTTTCGTTTGGATTAATACATCATTGTATTATCTTGAAACCCTAGTCCTTATTTTGATTATATTAAAAATTGCAATATATTGATTATATTAAAGGTTGCAATATAGTGAAATGAGATATGATAAATGGTTTTGTATAGATGGATTTTATTAGAATAACAGTAAAAAATATTAAAATAACAATAAAAATATTGGTTTTACATTTTGTACTATATTGTTAGAGATGCAATATTATTTTGAAAAGAATCTCATGCACAAGTATTTCAAGGAAAATACATAAATCTGCATTATCTGTGTCATATAAAATAGATTTTTTGTACTTCTTTAAGTTATTTTGAAAAGAATCTCATGCACAAGTACTTCAAGAAAAAGACATAAATCTACATTATCTGTGTCATATAAAATAGATTCTTTGTATTTGTTTTTTTTTTTTTTTTTTTTCCCCTGAAACTATTTCTTTTTTGTACTTAAAACATAAAAGTAATGTTCTTTTCTTTCCTACTGCAAAGTTATCATGCTCTTTTCAACTATAGCTACCTATAAGTTTTTTTTTATGTCTTTCTTTAATAATTATAAACATTGTTATTTCCAATGTAAAAACATTTTACTCACTATGTTGATAGTAGTTCATTAATAAAGGAGAAAACACAATACACTTTATATATAAACACTTAGAAGCCATAAAACAAACAATTATTCTCTACTATAATAAACATTGTAAATTTTCACAATATTTTCCTATCAACCATAGACACTAACAATCAATGCTATTTGTGTTTGCCACCCCCAATCATAAATCAACATTTCTTCAGAAAACCATCAAACTCAATTTCTTCACAAGTACTTAGAAATGTCCTACCTCATAACATACTTCTATATAAGAGATTTCCTAGGTTTTTTTCAAGTTAGCCTCATCCTTAACCCAAGGGAATCTTCTTGGCTTAAATTTGTGTTAGCTTGTTCTCTCACATCCCACACCTTTGAGAGTAGGGTTCCACTTATCACATGAGAACTATTTACTTTGGTATTTTTATCCTTTTAAGTCACCCATGAAATAATTATTTACACTTTTCTAACTGGATTCTCTAATCAGTTTGTTTCTTGTTAATAAAATAAATTATTAAAAATAATATTTACAAAAATGTTCACCATAAATTCTTATGATGATAACACATAATTATTTTCCAAAACTTTCACAACATAAGCTAGAAAGAAATGAAATGTTTAAATGTTTATAACTAAGGGACACTACATTGTGATAACCAAATCTTACCATATTTACATGCCCAATATTTGTTTTGTTTTTCCTATACCCTTCATATCAAACATCTTATCCAACTTAGCCAACATGTTGATCTCAACCATGTTTTTTCTTGCTACATGTACCTAATGATGGAGTCTCGATGCTCCACCTTGACATGAACATTCGTTTCACCCAATCTGGTCAAGCCGACAAAATTAATCCTTCACCACTCACCTCTAGGCCCATTTACAATGTAGTTCACCAATCCTTTTATCGGCTTCATTACATACAATCCATGAACACAATACTATAGGATACCCAAAAATCATGGACTCAAAAAATGACATGCTTTAACCTAAAGCAAATTTAACTGGTTGAATCTTTGAGCAAGTAAAAATTAACTCAACATACATGCCACCCACATATTCAATCTATTTAAACCTATGTCTATACTTTTCATAGGATGTGCATTCCTATCCAAGTATTACAATAGTGCATTTAAATGAAATAAATAATTTTACAACACCAAAATAAATATATATTTTTTCTTTCATAGTGACTCCATTGTCACTACTCTTGTTGTTGCTAACAAATCTCACATTTTATTTTTTCACAATTCGAAGTTATTATTACCATTAAATTTTTCAAACTCAATTTGAGCATTTGTCATTTTTGTCATTAGTTCTCCACAAGAATGCTCCCTCTTCAAATATCAATTTGATTTTTTTGAAAAATATATTTCCTCTCCAAACTCCCTCAATATTCAAATTTTAAAGACTCCACCCACAAAAATATATATTCCTTTTTTGAAAATAAATATTTCTCCATTGTATATATTTTCCCTCAAAAAAAAAAATATATTTCCTCATCAACAAAAGGTCAGACCCTTTTACTCTTAAAAAAAATCATCAACAAAAGGTCGGACCCTTTTACTCTTAAAAAAATGTTATAGATAAATAGATAGATAGGGTTTCTAACCTGAAATGGTATATGGACTCTTCACTGCTCAAGAATGAGCAAGTTTCCACTATGTGGCCTCCTTCAATATTCAAACTCAATCGTACTCCTTCACATGACTTAAAAAAAAATAGAATAATTTAACTCATAGTTCACAAAACTGCAAACCTCCCTAGCCAACCGAGAAGAATTGCCCAGGCGGTTCAGCAGAGCCATCCTCTCGTGGATTATGGGTACCTCTTACCATTTTTGTTTTTGAATGTCTCCGAGTAGAAAATATATTCTGGTTGATTCATTATGGACTACGATTTGACTTGTTCTTATGTTGCTGGTCTAGTTTTTTAAGTGGCATGTCAATCACAATGAATTAATAAAATCTTAACTATGAACTTGTTAAAAATAAAAGAGAGAGAATTTGAAATTAAGTGGGAGAGATTTTCTTTGTTATTAATACAATTTACTGGGATAAGTAATAAATTTTTTTAAAAAGGTATACATACCCTACACCTTATTAGATTTGAACTTGAAACCTCTTTAAAAAAAAAACATATTTTTAAACATTAAACCTACTCAAACTATATATATATATATATATATAACTTTATTTTATTAACATTAAAATATAAAACTTCCCAAAATCCAAATAACATATTTTATCCCATAGTAATCCTTGGCCGAATATCTACCTTAACCGTTATAAATAATTCAATATTTATCATACATCAATGCGGAGAATATAGATGTTAATTTTTATCACCAGTACTACTTTCATAATTAATATGATCAAATAAATATTCATTCACAAAAAGAAATGGAAACGTTAATTCTGTTTACATTCGTGGCCGACCTTTATTAAAGGATCGTTGTAGTGATACGTCCGAAAAGTTTAAATAATTTTGGTAGCAAAGAACATAAAATACGTTCGATTTCAATAATGAAAAAATATAAAATACTATAAATTGGAACAATACAAATTATCATAAAATAGATTGATTTCCAATGCGGAAGGCAGAAGAAAAGCACACAATGTCAGCGACAGTAAGAATTTTTAATGTTAGAGAAAACAGTAAAAGCAGTGATAGCATTTGATGTAAAAGCACACCAGAATTCATTAATTAAAAATACGCATTATATTTTACACTCAATTCTACGATAACTAACTTTATTGAAAAAGCTTCATTGACGTAACTTATGATAAGAAAAGCTAACAAAAACATAACGTATAATAAAACTAAAGGTTAGAAGAAATATAATGAAAGTTGTGGGATGGATGATTATGTGGGGTTTCATTTTAGGGTCATAAGTGGTCATCAAAACAAATGGGGTCATGGTAATAATTGACATTTATTTTAATACTAATCAAATGGATTCATTGTTATGTGTGCCTAAGTAATGTATGCAACTGAGATGTTTCTGTAAAAAAAATTCTAAGGGAAAGTAGGGGATGCATTTTCGGTGGTAACCGACATCCCATAATTGGTATATGGTCATGGATTTTTTATTGTTAACATACCTATTGAGATTCTCGACCTCAATATGAAGGTGATATTATTTTGTGAGCATTCTCTATACCAAATGACAAGTGAAGAATGAAGATCCAAGATGAAGGATGAACAAAGATGTTGAAGATGGAAGACAAAGACAAGACAGAGACACAATTTTTTGCATGATCCATATAAGAGAAGCTTGTAAATGCATCAAGGTCACCACACATGGCACAAGTAAGGTTATTGTATGTAAGTTTCCCATAGTAAATCTTGTAGTGAGATGCATGATGGGTGGAGACCGAAACCTCAAGATATTTTTTTTTCTCCAAGTTGTATTGCCTCAACATAGGACAGTTAATTTCCCTAGATTTGTTGTAATCCATGTTCTTTTTGTTCAGAAATATGTGTTGTAGTGAATATTCACACATATTTATTCTGTTTCATGGGGGAAAGTGAAATGAAAGAATCTCAGAGCATGAGGGACCAAGTTATGAAAAAGGTTAATATATTGATGAACAACATAGGTGAAAATTATTTTTACAGAACTAGCGATTACTATGGTCGGTACCCATATATCTCGGTATATGAATATTTTTTATATGAACATCAATAATCTGGTTTATGTAGGTATGGGAGAAATACATAGAAACATTTGTGGATAAATCTGGGAGTGATGAAATCCAAAAAATGAAGAATGAACTAGTAACAACAATCAACAAGCATATCCAACAAGAGAAAACAAAAGGAAAAAAGATACAAACAACAAGTATTCATTAATGGGGAGTGTTGGAATATGTAACTCATACTCGTTGCTTGTTATATGATTGTTCTCATGACTTGTTGAGGAGGTGACATGATAAGATGACATGTGAGTATAGGTTAGTTTATAGATAAGATTTAGTGAGTGGACATTGTTTGATAAGATCCTAGTTTGGTGTGTGGTTAATATATTCTCTCAACCTCTCATTCTATGGTTGGAATAAGTTAGATATCCTAACAACATGTAAAATATATATAATGAAGTGACAATGTATAGCATTGGTATTCACTATTGAAATAAATTATTTGAACCAACCCCATTCGATTGTGACAACAACACAACCATTACAATATACAAAAATCATGTTTTTCATATAGTTATGTTGAGGCTTGAATCTGTTAGGACTGAAAAGAAAACCTCACAAGGATACAAATCCCCCCCCTTTTTTTATAGACTTGGTACTCCTATTTCTTTCAATATTTTATTAGAATTCTATATTTTCAAAATAATATAGGACTTTGAGAAATTCCGCTGTGAAATTAAAAGAAATGTAAAGATTGAAACAAAATATTTTTTTTTTTTTTTTTAAAGAGAGTTCCTAGAGATGGTCAGGAACATCACACATCACATATTTGAAAAAGATAAGAAAAATTTCCTCACATCCATCATAGTTAAACTAAATATTTTTTATCACATAAAACAAAAGAAGATGGTTTGCATGCATAAGAAAACGTTAATTGAGAAAAGACATGAGGAGCTCAAATAAACATAATGATAGATCAATATAAAATATTTTATAATCAAAACTCATAGTTATAAAATACAATCAAAAGTGATCCTGAAATAGTTCTCTTGGGATTTCTGAAAAATATAAAGTCTGTTACAAAGCCTTGAAATTTAAATGTGTTTGTCCTTAGGACTAGGATTGGAGCTCTCGTATACCATAAAAAAAATATAAACAAGAAGTAGGTTGTAGAAAGAAGATGGTGGGGGGTGATAGAGAAGCAAAACCTAGAAAGAAGACCTGAATAAGTTATCATATTTCGATTAAACCTTTCTAGTCAAAGACACATAGTAACTGGATGAAAAAATCATAAATAAAACAAGATGTGATCAACATAAACTTACTATGATGGTTTCTTTCCTCCTTCACTTTCTTTCTGTTGTTTTTTTATTTTCTTGATTGACGGCTATAAGAATCTTCTGAACTACTTCTTCTTGGACTTCTTTGGTTAATTTATCAATTGTGTTTTTAAACCAATCTTCAATGTAGTTTTTCATCGAAGCAAAATTATTTTCATGCTTGATTTAAATATTAAATAATGTTGGAAGATTGGTTGTTGTCATTGATGCCAACCCTAGTCATGGGTTTTGGACTGCAAGATTGATGAAGGTATTTGGACATAAAGGACAATGCACATGTAGATACAACACCAATGGATGGATAGTATACATCATGTTGTTTCCGGTGGTATGTGTAACATCACGTGGATCTTCATGGTTGAGGAGAAATGCATTTTTGAAGATGACAAAGTGAATTGAAGAAGAAAGTACTTGTACACCCTGAAGATAATTAAAGAACATAATTACAAAATAAGAAAGTGTTAGGTCAGCCCTAATGTTAAAAGTAAGTGACATAAATGGTATATATAAATATAATTATACATTCATTTGATACAAAAGTTGAATTTTAGAGGAAATCAAAAATAAAGAAGGATGGATTTCAAGGGAGGATGAAGTCTTTTGGTGATGTGTTCTAAGGTATGTTATTTTTACGTCATCTTACCATTTTCTCTATAACGTTTTTTTCTAGAATGATCCAGATGGTGAAATTGCTATGGTATTGAGAATACATATCAAGGTACCTATGGTAAAAGTTTCAGTTCTTGATTCGCTATAATTATGGAGATACACTCTGTGGAAGATAAGGTTTTTGACGAGTCTTGAAGCTAGTCAATAAACATGTGTTCTGGGTAAAATAGTCATAAATTATTCATAGAGAATCCAAATAAAGTGGGACGAATTACATTGAAAATCATGCGGACTGTAGTTTCTTTTGTGCGAGTTTTAGAATCTGATGTTAAATATTGAGCGTGGGGAATTCTGTACAAGTTTTGTCTCCTGAATAAACCAGAATTGAACAAAGTCTAACATTCTCTCTATAACTTATTTTTGGGTGGAAGGAAGGGGCAAGGATGGAGAGTTAAATCCTCTCTTGATATTGGAGGATTTTATCTTCCTCTTGGAGGTTTATCCCTCCCTTTACAATTGGAAGCTATAGATACCTTTGGAAGTCATTACTTCCTTTGAACAATAACTATTGATTATTTCTCATATATTGTGCATGGTGTATTGTGGTGTATTGCTGTAACTCTTATACTATTTTTCATTTCTCATCAGATATAGTTTAATGGTTTAAGTGTAAGTTGAAAAGGGTTTTAAATTGTAATTGATATTGATTCACCCCCCTCTCAGTATCAACAATTGGTATCAGAGTAGGTTGCCTTCATAACAGTTTAACTAGTGGAAGGAAAATCCTGAGCAGAGATGGATGACCATGAGGACATTTCAAATGGGATTCAAAAATTTGATGGAATAAATTATGCATACTGGAGTGATAGAGTGAAAACTTACCTAGCGGCTTTGGGAGTAGACATTTGGTAGTCAGTTGTAAATGGCTATGTAATCCCAAATAATGCTCCAACCGATCTAAATGAGAAGAAGCTTATGAGTTGTAATTCAAAATACATACATGTTATTCTAGCAGCATTGGCACCAACCATTGCTAGCAAAGTGATGGGTTTCAACACTGCTAAAGAGGTATGGGACAAACACAAGAGTATCTACGAAGGTGATCCAAAAGCTATGTAGGTCAAGCTTCAACGACATAAAGAAGAATTTGAAAATTTGAAGATGAATGAAATGGAAGATATTGCAACCTATATTCTTAGAGTTGATGAAGTTGTTAATGTTATCAAAGGATTAGGTGAAGAGCTCGATGAATCATTGGTTGTACAAAAAGTGTTGAGATAACTTCTCTTGAAGTATGATGCTAAGGTCTCTTCCATTGAAGAAACTAGGGACTTGACCAAAATGACAATGGATGAATTACATGGGTCTCTTGTAGAATATGAAATGAGAACAGGTACAGAAAGTGACCAGCCAAACAATGAAGCAACCTTTAAATCCATAAAAAAGACAAAAGACAAGGATAACGACCTTGATGAAGAAATAACAAATTTTGTAAGAAGGTTTCATAAGGGAAGTGGAAGATATAAAGGCAAGTCTCCTCTCAAATGCTTTAACTGTGGTAGAATAGGACATATTGTTGAAAATTTCTACTATAAAAAAATAATTCTCAACAATAAAAAGAGCTTCTACTCCAAGGATGATGACATCTCCTCAGATGAGAGTGATGAAGAAGATAATGATGAAGGAGAAGTCTTCTTCATAACCCAAGAAACTCATGATGATGATCACAAGAATTCTAAAGAATAAGAAATCATTTTTGAAGAAGATTCTGACGAAGAAACCAACCTTGATTCCTTTTGGGGATACAAAGACAACGCAGAGAGTGAAGAAGAATATGATAATCTTGAAAAGTTGAAGCATGTTGAAACTGAAAATAGCAAGCTTAGAAACACAAACATAATACTAAAAGGTGAATTGAGTAGTTTTGAAGAAGAGAATTACAATCTTGAAAAGACCATAAATAGCTTGAAGGAACAATTAGAAGATTATGAGAAATTGAAAGAAGAATTGGATCACACAAAAGGGGAGCTACTATTGACAACATAAAAGTTGAATAAGTTTGAAAAAATCACTAAAAAATTAGATGAGATCATGAGCAATCAAAGATCTCCAAATGACAAGATAGGACTAGGATACAATGACAGTTTGAGGACAACAAAACAAAAGAAGGAATATGAAAATGATGAAACCAACATTCTAGAACAAGTTGAACAACAATATAGAAGAGTAGAATTCAGAAGGAATGAGACATCAAGAATATCCTCTCCCATCAGGTATGAAAGAAATCATTATGAAGGAAACTACAGAAGAATAGATCGTGAACCCAGATGGATAACACCACAAAGAATTTCACTTACTCCTAGGTATCAAAATTTATTTCTTGGACATTGTTATTCTTGTGGAAATTTTGGACACAATACAATCAATTGTAGAATCAATGAAAGGAATAACTATGCAAGCTACGTGAATGGTGAAAATAGTAGATATGGAAATGATCATAGACCTATCAACATAAATTATAATCCATTTGACCCATTAATGGATCAAAACATTGTATGTTACAAGTGAAATAATCTTGGTCATAAAGCACGAGATTGCAGAGAGATGAAGGAAGATAATCATATACCAAATGTCTATATACCAACTATAACATGGAAAAGCAAAGAAATTCCACAAAATGAAAATTTTCAAATAACATTGGTCACTAAAGAATTCAAAGAAGAAGATGAATGGTTCATTGACAGTGGGTGCTCGTCTCATATGACTGAAGATCAAAGAAAATTTGTCATCTTGAAGAAAAAGGGTGGGAATGTAACATTTGGAGATGACTCATCTACTAAAATACTTGAAAAAGGAATTGTAAAGCTTGGAAGTGAAAATGTAAAAGTATGAAAAGTCCTATTGGTTGAATATCTAAAGCATAATCTCCTCAGTGTCAACAAAATATGTGATCAAGGATACACTCTTACGTTTGACTCCCAAAAATATAAAATCAAAGAAAATAACTCAGGAAGATTGGTTGCAACTTCAACAAAAATACCAAACAACATATACATCCTAAAGATAAAGAAGAGAGAGAAGATAGAATCCACATAAAAGGCTTCCAAGGAAGAAAAAGTCCCAAAGAGAAAAAATAAGGATGAAGTATTATTGAGTGCCACATGTTCAGGGGGAGCAACCCCAAAGAAGGGAGTTACCTTTTTCCATTAAACTCAGGGGGAAAAGCCCTACCCTTTGCCATTGATGTCAAAGGGGGAGAGAAATTGGTATAATGATGATAGGGGGAGCATGAGTTTTTCCATCAATGACAAAGGGGGAGATTTTTGGAAGATTGGTTGTTGTCATTGATGTCAACCCTAGTCATGGGTTTTGGACCGCAAGATTGATGAAGGTTTTTGGACATGGAGGAAAATGCACATGCAGATACAACACCAATGGATGGATAGTATACATCATGTTGTTTCCGGTGGTATGTGGCATGCCACGTGGATCTTGATGGTTGAGGAGAAATTAATTTTTTAATATGACAAAGTGAATTGAAGAAGGAAGTACATGTAGGCTCTGAAGATAATTAAAGAACAAAATTACAAAATAAGAAAGTGTCAGGTCAGCCCTAATGTTAAAAGGAAGTGACATAAATGGTATAAATAAATATCATTATACATTCATTCGATACAAAAGTCGAATTTTAGAGGAAATCATAAGTAAAGAAGATGGATTTCAAGGGAGGATGAAGTCTTTTGGTGATGTGTTCTAAGGTATGTTATTTTCAGGTCATCTTACCATTTTCTCTATAACTTTTTTTCTAGAACAATTCAAATCGTGAAATTTCTATGGTATTGAGAAGACATATAAAAGTACCTGTGGAAAAACTTTCAGAGCTTGATTTTCTATAATTATGGAGATACACTCTATGGAAGATAGGGTTTTTGACAAGTCCTGAAGCTAGTCAATAAATAGGTGTTCTGAGTACAACAATCATAATGTCTTCATAGATAATCCAAATGAAGTGGCACAAATTGAATTGGAAAGAGTATGGACTTTAGTTTTCTGTGTGCGAGTTTCAAAATCTGATGTTAAATATTGAGTGTGGGGCATTCTGTACAAGTCTGATCCCCTGAATAAACTAGAATTGAACAAAGTCTACCATTCTCTCTATAACTTCTTTTTGGGTGGAAGGAAGGGGCAAGGATGGACAGATAAATCCTCTCTTGATATTGTAGGATTGTATCTTCCTCTTGGAGGTTTATCGCTCCCTTTACATTTGGAAGTTGTAGCTACCTTTGGAATCCATTACTTCCCTTGAACAATAACTATTGATTATTTATCATATATTGTGCATGGTGTATTGTGGTGTATTGGTGTAACTCTTATACTATTGTTCATTTCTCACTGGATATAGTTGAATGGCTTAAGTATAAGTTGAAAAAGGTTTTAAATTTTACTTTATACTGATTCACCCCCCTCTCAGTATCAAAAAATAATTATTTTTCCAAGTCTCTTAAGTCGTCATAAATTCCATGTATTTCCTCCTCAATATATAGATTTTTCAACGAATAATCAACGATCCAATTATCTATTTCTTCTTCATTATATTCAATTATACCATAAACTTTCTCAGATGATAACCCTTTTAATATCTCAACTTGTTCATCAAATTTTTTCTTTGTCATAAACATTGAATTGAGAATCAAAATAGGGTCTTGTATGTCCTCAATGCTTCGTACCAGATCTATCTTCATGAGTCTTTTGAACAATTCTTCTCTTTTTAGTATGGCTTCACTGAGAGCTTGGACAATGCTATTCAAATTCTCTATCTTTTCCTTCCAACCAACATTCAGCTGTCTAATTCGACTTAGAGAAGGAATATCCTCTTCTCTTCTTTTCAATTCAACATTGATGTAGAAACCTTATTCTTTTTTCAAATCATCTTGTAGATACTCATGAAAAACATGTTCCCTTGAATTGAAAGAAACACTATTTTTTTATACCTCCGATACTTTTGTTATCAGTGACCTTCTTATTTTAATTTTTTCTCTACATAACTTCAGACAGTTGTGAGTAAACTAGAATATCCCTTTAACTTAATGGCAGGTGTAGTTGGATTAACCATTTCCAAAGGACTTGCCAGGATTGGAAGAGGAATTAAGGAATTTTCCAATTATTTGATCCTTTCTTTTATTTTCAGCTTCCATACCATCAATAGAATCGTCAAGAGAATCCTCAATTTACCTATGGATTTTAGAATTTTGGGACAATCGCGTGTCATTTAGGTCGACCTGTGAGCAAGATTTTACATTTTTACTCTTCTCATCACCTCTTTCTAAAATCAAATTTTTACACTTCTTATAAAAAACAACACTTTGAAAATTAAAGGATTCCTCTTCACTAAAGGTCTCATTCGCAACAACTTCCAAGAAATAATTTTGTTGAGACATATTTTTTGTTTGTTCCATTGTGGGAAATATTTTCTCAATATCTACCTCTAACTCCATGTCCTCCAGAGAAAAGCTTTGGATGTTGTTTTCTATAAGATTATCCTCTTCCTCTTGCACTAAATCAATCCTTTTATTTCTCATAGGGATCTTATGTGAACTCTCAATTTTCTTATAGGGAGGATTATTCTGCCCCCCTCCACTTGAAATGTTATTGAAAAAATTTCTAACTGTTTGAGTCATTCAAGTATTGCTCCGAGATGTGGAATTTTTTGTAGTAACAACTAGAGAGTTGTTGCTCCTTTCACTGGGACCTTTTCCCTTTGTTTATAAAAATCATTAGTATTGAGTAGTGTTTCTAGGTCACCAACATCATAAACATGAGAACTTTGGTTGTTACCTTCTTCTTCATTGAATATATTTTGGATGAATGAGTTACCCAGTCCCACCGAAAGTATATGTTCTAAAAATATTTTGTTAGGATGAAATCCATTTATCTTTTCAACATACTTTAAATTCACAGTGTTGAAATGATTTTCAAACTCATCAATTTTATTTATGTTTCTGAAAATAAAATCTCCAATCTTCCAAGGAAACGGAATAAATTTATTTTTCCTTTTTTCATGGAAAAAATGTAGACAGAAGTTATATTGCCTTTCCACCACTGTAATGAATAATTTTTCGATTACATGATACAGGATAAAGGAAGGATATTTTTTGGAACATAATATCCTTATGACACTATGATTCTCCATTTTTTCTATCGTTCCCTTTTTCTCTAAGAATCTGTTAGCTTGGTCAGATATCTTTGGAGTATTTTCTCCCAAAAACAACCTTTTGAAGACTGAGACAAAATCAGTATAAACTTCATAAAAATACATAAGGGTATTATGTTTCTGTAGTGCGTGATACTAGAAGGTAACTAGATCTATTTCACGATTCACCCTCTTACTTATGGTCAAGTTTATAAATTGACAATAATATACAATAGTGAATATGAGATAAGAAGCCATAAATAATTTTTTGTCATTTTTATAATGTGATAATTGGGACATGATTTCAATAGAAATTTGTTTTCCCTAGTCAAAGTTAGCATGTTATTTTACTATAAAATATAAAATATATAAAATCATGTGATAAATAGTAGCAATGGTTTCATGACCTATCAACTTGGTAAACAACCACACAATTTCTCGATAGGGTTTTTTGAAAGACTCAACCTGGATCCTAGTTATGTCTTTTGTAATAGACACATGATTCTCCAAATATTTAGTAATGAGGTCAAGCCCATTGTTATGTTTCCTCAAATATCTCTGTAGTCTTCTCCTTTGAAGGTAAGAATCGACTCTGGGAGCTTAAACTTCTTTCAAAAAACTTTCGGTGAGAGGGAAATCGGAGAATGATCTTGGAGTTGTATAATTCTCTGGCTTGGAATGTACTTATTGACATACCATGAAACAATTTATTTACAGTAAAAAACCTCAGTAAGACACCAGGAACGAGAAATTCCACATGCCCAAATTACTTCTTTTTATGAAGGAGGGGAGGAGTAATATGAATATGCTCTTCACCATTGAAAGTTATGGTCCTCACAACCAAATATATTTAAAGTATCACCAGAAGTGTTTTTTCTAGAAGATGCTACCATAGGCTGTCGAGAGTATTTGTTCAACTAAATAATAACTTCAAATAAATCTTTTTATAGAGATGACGATAATATAATCCCTTGGAAAATGGAGAATTAACCCAATTTAATGAGAATTTCTAGATCCTTTCACCATTAATGATGATTTTTTCGGATCCTGCACAACACTTGTTATCATTAAACAACAATTAATGCATATTGTGAAAATCAATAAAATGGTGGGGACAGACGAGAGAAAAATTTAATATGGAGGTTTTCATGAACCCACAAACCCAGGAACCCACAAACGTGCGATTATGGATGATCAAAAAATATGTTAAGTGTAGAAAGGTGGTCGGTCTGACTTGTGTGTACAAGGAATAAAAATCTTAAGGATGTGACACCCACGACAAATATGATGGTCAAAATGTAGATCATAGGACTTTGGGTGCAAAGTGGAGATCACAAATCTTAGAGGATGAGGGCTCGAACCCACAAAGTTGAAAAAATGGCTAAGTGTAGTGTAGAAATGAACTTATGATATGGGAAAATGGATGGAGATGAAGGTCCACCAATCGACGAACCCGCGATCACTAAAAAATGACTAAGTATGGTAACTAGAAAGGGAGAGAAGAAGGGATAAAATAAAGAAGGAAACAAGGTGAGGTGTAGAAGAGGTAAAAGAAATGGAAGAAAAAAGTTGGGAAAATAGGTCAGGGAAGGAAAAAACCCAGAAACAAGAAATGATCTCAACAACTAGCTCTAATTATTGGATGATAACCCCCAGTGGGTTGTCAAGAACACATAATATTCATGACCAGGTGCTTCCATCCATTGAGTTATGGAGTTAAAAGGTAAGGATATACAAACTAAGAAAAATAAAAATTATCTACAAGGAAATGAGAAAATTTCAAGCGAAGAAACCCTTCAAATTTTTCTCATTAACAGGGAGCGTTAACATTTTACCCTTCATATATTTGAGCATATAATAATTAAAACCCAAGATATTTTCAATGATGTGTGTTCCAATCCATAGTGATTCTAATTTTGTTTGCATTGATGGTTTCTTCTTAACTTTGTTCCAGAGTAACACCAATTCTCCCTTTTGAATTTTTTTACAGTTGCATTCTGATCAAAATATATTTTGAAACTTTGTTGTCTCTGAGAAGTTATATTCAAGGATTTACTTTGTTCTTCCTCCAATTTCAATAATTGGTTGACTCTCTTTCGCATAGGTGAACTATCTTCTGCAACCTCTGTATTAACTACAAAAATCAAGGCATTTACCTCGAGGCTAATTGGAATTTTTTATTCTTTCCCATAAACCAATGTAAAGTAAGACATCCCAGTGGTGTCTTTCAGAGTCATTCTTCTCTCCCACAATGCATCAGTCAACTTCAAATGCCAATTCCTTTGTTTGTTTTCAATAGTTTTCATCAATATCTAAATAAGTGCCTTATTAGTGGATTCTTCAAAACCATTCCCTTGAGGATAATAATTTGATGACTTCCCCATAACAATCCCATATTCTCCACAAAATTCTTTAAATTTTGAGCCAATGAAAATCGAACCTTGAGAAAATATTATCTTTGAGAAACTTAATCAACTCTTCAGAATCAATATTTTTTAATGCCACTTCTTCTGGCCACTTTGTAAAATAATTTGTAGCAGTGAGGATATATATATTTCCTTTTCTTGACTTTGGATTTATTGTTCCAACAACATCAAGTCCCCTTTGGAAATATGGTTGTTCTATATATAGAGGTTGTAATGGCATTCCTGATTTTTTTTATTTTCCTTGAAAATTGTTGACAAGATACACATTTCCTTATGGTATCATATGAGTCTTTAAATATTGATGGACATTAAAAACCATCTCTTATTATAATATGGTAGGTGGAGGTAGGCGCAATATGTCCACCACATATTTCTTCATGGAATTATTTCATCAATTCTTGAGGTTGCCTTTCATCAACACATCTCGAAAATATACCATAATATTTCCTCCTAAAAAATATATCAACAATAAACACATATTGATTCAACTTCATCTTCAATGTTCTTCGTTCTTTAGGATTCATGGTGTCTGGAAATTGTCCAAACCTCAAGTAGAATACAATATATCTATACCACTCTGAATATGCCATGGGTTATCTTACTGAGATTGAAATCATTCAATCCAAAGAATCACTATTTGCAATGATATTACATAAACCTTATCCTTTAACTACCTTTACAGGTTTAATTTCAATATCATATTCTTGAATCTTTGCTAGCTAGTTTTCTCATTTCCTTTCTCTCAATTGTTGATTTAAAAGCATCTTCATAGGAGAGGATGAAACATACGTAATGAAATGAGAATTTAGTATGTAAGTCTGAAAGTGGGCCACCACTTTGACAAGAGATAGGGATTGATTCTTCAATTTTGAATATCTCAATTCATAATCATGAAGGGTCTTTCTCATGAAGCTAACTGGAAATTATTCACCCTCGATATTCCTCTGAGTAAGAATAGATGCAACAACCATTTATGTACTGAAAAATTAAATGATGAAGTCTCTTTGAAAATATGGGATAATGAGGATTGGAGCTATAGTGATTTCCTTTTTGATATTATTAAAAGTTTCTTATGTAACCACGGTCTTGTCAAACCTTTGGTCCCTTTTCAACAATAAATTGATCGACTTCACAATACTTGCATAGTCAGGGACAAATTTGCATACAAAATTAATCTTTCCAAAGAATGATTGAACTCCTTTCTTATATGATGGGGAGTTGAGTTCATTTATATCCTTAATTATTTCTGTATATATATATATATATATATATTCCTTCCTTGCACATAGTATGACCCAGTAATTAAAAGAAATACGCATTTCTTCGGATTTAAGGAAACACCATATAATATACACCTGTCAAAAACATTCCTCAGGTGATGCTTGTGATCACTCCCTGTTTTTTAGTGTATTGTTAAATTATCTTGATAATCCACCATGCATTTACCTATCAACCCCTCAAAAGCATGATCCATATCCCTTTCAAATGTAGCTACTGCATTTTTTAAACCAAATGGAATCTGAGCATATGCATATGTCTCCCAAGGTGTTATGAAAGTTGTGTTTTCTTTGTATTCTTCAACAACCAAGACTTGATTATACCCAGAAAAATCATATAACATGGACATGCAGGATAATCCTATGAGTTGTTGGAGAAAAAACTCCATATTAGGCAAAGGGTAATTATTATTCACACTTGATTGGTTAACATCCCTGGAATGTACACACATCCGAATCTCCCCATTCTTTTTTCTTACTATCACAGGGTTTGAAAGATAATCGTAATGTTTAATGGGGTATATTATTCCATCCTTATTTAATTTATCCAATTCAACCTTTACCATTGGTTTTGATTTGGGGTTCATTATCCTTATCTTCTATTTGATAGGCTTTGCCCCTTGTCTCAAGGGAATAACATGTTGAAATATTGTTTTATCATATGCCTTCAAATCATCATAACTCCATTCGAACACATCAATATATTCTTTAAATAATGTGACATATTGATCAACTTTGTCAATTATGTAATCAACTCCCAAATTGACGTATTTTGTGGAACTATCAGTTCCAATGTTAATTTTTTTTGTTTCTTATACCTTTCGGAGCGATACTTATTCCAATAGGTTTCTATCATGATCGTCTCTTGTAAAAAGAGACTCATATTGAATACAATTCCTCGGGACAACAATTATGATATTGTCTTCATTTTCATCGTCATTCATTAAAAAAAAATCCAATTCTTTATCATTCTCAAATACTTGTAAATACTCCTTATTATCAGGTACAGAAGGTTTAAATATTATTTTTACTTGAAATGATGTTTTTCTTTGAACCTCATCTGGGTTTGACAGTGAGGCCGCCAAATCTAAAGAATTTTCCTTCTGATTTTTGTCTCTTGGGATGAAATAAATGTTGAAAGAGCTTAAGGCTTCCATCAATTCATTAACTCTTTTGAAATATATCTTGTGTTTGTCATTTTTAATCTTATACCTATTGGTGACTTGATTTATCACCCACTTTGAGTCACCTATGATAATTATATTTTCTGGATTTGTTTCATACTTATAACAACAACCTACATTTTCCCAAATGGATCATCCAACAATGTCAAAATATTGTCTCTTTGTTGAGGGATCTTTACCACTTCTAGAGAAGGAAGATTTATCCTTAGCTTACTTAATTCCTCTACAACATTGTATTTTATCTGGGTAGGGTTTGAAATCAGGTGTTGCTTCCTACTTCCAAGGTTATTTGTCACATTTTCATTTTCCTTTTTATCATTCACCTTTTCTTTATCGTTTTCATTTTCCCTTTCAGAGTCATTTTTATTCTTGGCTTTATTTTCAAATGTTCGTGTTTGGGAAAAATTTTCTTGTGAGTCAGGGTCATTATCTCCTTCTTCAAATATATACATAGATGTCTTCCATCTGTCCATTCGTAAAATTTTAGAGCTTTCATTAGGTAAAAAATCATTCCCTTGCTCAACCATTTTCTCATCATATACATCATCCAGAACAAGTGCATTTGGGATTGGTTTCCTGGGAACCCTTTGTCTTTGGACATTATCCATGTTTTCAAACCTCACTCTATTTTCTTAGGGAGGGTTATTTGTTTTCTCTTGGACTGACATTATCGGATTTGCTGCATAATTATCTGCCCTTCTTAATCTGGTTATCTCATTTTGTATTTTCCTGATGGTTCTATCCATTTGTGCAATTTCAATTATTTTCTTAGTTTCTTGTGTCGCCACACAGTCTACCTTCACATATGGTACGGTTCCCTTAAAAAATCCTCCTCCAATTGTTTTATTTTGGATCGGTCATGACTTATGCCCTTCTTTCTTTTTTGATCTAGAGGCTCCTTGGTCATCAATATTTAGGCCTACCAACTTCTTCTGTACTTTTCCTAGGATAATATCACGGTCAACACCCATATCAATCATAATTTATTCCATATAAGTGGCCTTAATCATTGCTTCCTCCAAGGTATCCATCTGCTATGTTCTGATAACATATTTTACATTTGGGGGCATCACATTATTATAACAACTAAGTATCATTGGGTCATTAGGTATTTTATCTTTTGCAATCTTACTCAAGGTTTTGTTAAACATTAGATTAAAATCTTGTATTGTCTCATTCTTCCTCAAACCAATTTGGGTAAAATTAGTGAGAAGGGTATCATATGCAACTCGAGGAGTGAATATAGTCAGGAACATGGCTTCGAGGTCCTTAAATGAGCCAAATGAAATAGTGGGTAATTTCATATACCATTCATAGGATCGTCCTGATAAGGTTTGAAGAAATAACCTTACCATCACATCGTCATATTGAACACGATGAAAATCACAAACATTAAGAAATAAATTAAGGTGTCTTTTGGCATCAATTGTTCCATCCCTGGAAAATTCTTTCAAGGTTCCCTCAGGGAGAACGAGGGGACCATGTTTCTCACCTCAAATATTTAAGGGGGAATCTCTTACTCTTCTTTGGTTTCAAAATATTAGGTCCTCCTGATTTATTCCACCACCTTATCCACCTCCTTGTCTTTCTTCATGAGGTTCTCTTCATGATTATTCTTGTGGTTGTTTATTCATTCCTTCCATGTTGAGAAAAATTTTAGGTATATGTTTTCCACTTCTTAGAATATAGAGTTTCTTTCTTTTACTACTATAATGGGTCCATTGTATTCGTAAATATTCAATCCCAACCTTGTTCTTGTGTTTCTCGAGCTAATATTTCATTTCTCCAGTCTTGTCACTTGTCTCTCCTCTATCTACGAAGGATTTCTCTTTCTTCTTCTTGGACCAATGTCTTCCAAGATCTATCCAATTTTTCTCTGGTCTCGACTGTCGTTATTACCAGGTTATATAGTTCATGTAGGATGCTTCATTTATTATTTAATCCAATTTCCAAGTGGGGATGACCATCTTGGGGCAAGGTCATGTATCTTTCAAAAATGATAAACCTGATTTAAAATTTCAACTCATCCCCAGTATGGTCGCCAAAAATGTTGATGCTTGAATCCTTTAGGACCGAAACAGAAACCTGACGGGGATAAAAACCCCATGCATTTTTATAGAGGTGGTAATCCTATTTGTTTCAAGATTTTCTTAGAATTCCAGATTTGCGAAATAATATAGGACTTTGATAAAGTCCATTGTGAAATTCAAAGAAATGTAAAGATTGCAACAAAATAAAAAGTTTTGTTTTTTTAAAGAGATTTTATGAGAGATGACCAAGAACCTCACATGTGACATATTTGAAAAAGATAAGAAAAATTTCCTCACATCCATCATAGTTAAACTAAATGTTTTTTATCACATAAAATAAAATAATATGGTTTACATGCATAAGATAACTTTAATAGAGTAAACACATCTGAGGAAAAATAAATATAATGATATATCAATCTCAAATATTTATACTCAAAACTAAGAGTCATAAAATACAGTCAAAACTGATCCTAAAATAGTTCTCTTGGTATTTTTGAAAAATACAAAGTCTATTACAAAGCCTTGAAATTTAAATGCATTTTTCCTTAGGACTAGGATTGCGGCTCCTGCGGACCATAAAGAAAATATAAACAACAAGTAGGTTGTGGAAATAAGATGGTGGGTGATGAAAGAGTAGAAAGACCTGGAAAGAAGACAAGAATAAGATATCAGATTTTTGTTAAACCTTTCTAGTCAAAGATGCAAAGTAACTGTAACATCCCCAAAAATAAATTATTATTGAAGTCTGAAAAAATACTTAGGAATTTATTTCCGTTTTTGGTAAATTCAAAATTGGAAAATTATTGCCATCTATGAAAATTTTGAATTTCAAATTTAGTTAAATGTAACTTATTTTTGGTGATTGTTGGGCAAAGATTTGATTTTCCCAACCAACTCTTTGACTAGGATACTTATAAGAAAAAAATATTTTTTATATTTATTGCTGAGAGACAAATGGAACAGCCAGGTTGAAATCAACTGACCATGACTCCATGAGTGGGGAACATGTTGGAACTACCTCAGGCCTAAATGTTACAAGTGGAAAATCAGGTATTTGGCCAATGACAGCCCCGTAAAATCATGGATTTGTAAAGCTGCGAAAATTCCCAAGGGGAAAAGACCTAGGCACAAATGCTTTTGCATATATAGCATATGGGAGGAGGTAGGACGTTTCCTAGTATTCTAAGGAGGGGTTATCACTTGTCGTTATCAACACTAGTTTGTGGAGTGTGAGGCAAGGAGATTTTTTCTGATTCTAGAAGAGGACAATAGTTGAGGAGGAGTTCTGGAGTTCGCCCTCATGGATTCATGGTCAGGCTAGGTGGTTAACATAAAAAGTAGGTTGGATGTTTCATTCTATGGTTGGGTGGAACTTGGCTGTTCCGTTTGTTGTTTCATCATTTTACTCAGATATGTCCATCTACTCTTCCCTGGTTGAAGTTTTGTTGATTAAATAGTTGATAGCTTACATTTTACATATTTCCGGATGAATGCTTGCTCCAAACTATATAACTGTACAACTAACCAACAAAATATTGAGTGACTTTTCAGCTTAAAAATATATATAAACACATGTTGTTGTCATTACAAAGTATTCTAAGTTATGTAAATATCTAATACAAAAACCAAATTATTTGACCATTACATAAATGTTCTCATGAAATACGACTGTATTTATTATAGAAGAAGGTTATAATTGTTATCCTTTTTAATAACCTCAGAAACAAATGTACAAGCGACATAAATGCCTAATAAACACACTACCTATTATAGAGTGTGCATAAGACGCGTCTTTAAACTCTATATATAGTATATGTGACCAAAACTTTGGAATAGTGAAATTCATACTCCATACGAGATTTTCCCCTTCTATGCTTTCCACCAAGGATTGAATTTACAAGTAATCAACTACCCTTGGAAGCCTGGGGTAACGTTATCATATCAACAAAACCTTACTATGAAACTCTGTACCATAGTGGATAGAACTTGGAAACTAAGTCTAAAAATATGGATGTCAGAACTCAAATACCTTTTTTGAGTCTAACGATAATCGGGTCCCTTGAGCGTGAAGATCTGAATCCTACAATAGATTATGGGAATTAGTACACAAAATTATGAGGAAGCAAAGGATTAATAGAAATGAATTTATATTCAAAATCTAGTAAATAACGAAATTTAAATATGAGAAGTAAGTCACATACACGATAAATCAACGAAATTTAATACTAAAGAATTAACAAAGGATTTTTACTTATCTTGTGGTTGAAGTGGGATATTCTCTCATCGGCATCCTTCAACGAATAGATCCTCAACCCGAAGGGGAGAAGTGGATCCAAAGATGGTTGATGGGTACCCTCGCAAGGAAACAGGGGCCCCATCATTAGATGTTGGTAACCAAATATCTAACCAAATATCTCAGAAAATCAATATATTTGGTTAGGCTATTGCCAATTGATAGAACCTTAATATATTTGGAACTATCGCCAAATCAATAACTGGAAATTGCCTATGTAGAAAAACTTTCCAAGACAATGGATTATGGAGTAGTGAATGTCTAATTCACAGGAGAGATAAAACCACAAGCCAAAACCACTGTAGAACATATTTTTCTTAACTATCCATGACTTGGGGAAATATTCCAAAGAGTTAAGTTTTAACGAGAAGGGAAAGATTTCAACCAAACGACAGGGAAAGAAACAAAAGAAAATTGGATTTCAGAGAAGGGTTAGTACCGTGAGATAACCAAGGAGTTGGAGATCCTTAAGAAATGTTGTAAACCTTAACCGAAAACTAGAGGGACAAACCAACATGATAAGATGCCTAGAAAAACAAAAACTAGTTCTCATACTAGTGCAATGTGTGAGTGAATTTTTTTCTTACATGTTCAGTGTAGTAGGAACACAGGACGCCTAGAGTCTCCCCTACCAGTACTCAGGATGGGACTACCATTGTGCTAGATGAGAATGGAGGGACGAATATCGCATAGGGAAGAAACACCTGACATACTCCATAGGAAACGTTACAATGACCTGCCTCGGTATCGTCACAGTGGTTTTAGTGAAGGATATGGATTAGTACGATACCATGTGATAGGGCAGAGGTGGTTGGCGTGCATTGGTCACAGTGGCTGATAAGTAACTCTTCAAGTACTGTTGCAAGCGACAATTAATGGGTTAGATAGAAAACCTAAATCCGTGTCCGACACCCCTGTTTCGACTTTATGCTAATTTATTGCAGAGTATGAAATGAAGTTAAGTAGGGTTATGACCATACCCTCAAATCGCATCACCTCTTGTCCGGTCAAAGGTGTTACCTTACACGCCTATCGTATTAGCAATTTGGATGGGTAACGGTTTCGTTGGGGAAATCATAATGATGCCCAACTAGTGGTCAGATGACTAACAAGTCATTAACGTTAATACTTTCGGAAGACATAATAAGTTAATGATAATCGATAGTTTAATTGCAACCAATGTTCACAAGGCCTAGTATCCGACCAACTAAAAGAAATGCAAAATCCCGTTGTATTAAATCCTGTAATTCTATGGTTGAAGAAACATGTTTTTAAAACTCAAAACCGTATAGACCCTATAGGATATGAGATGTGACCATACTTAAGGGTGATGGTATTTTTCTCATGGGGTCTTTTTTGTTTTTCTAATGTGAATGTTTATGTATAATGTGTATATAAATGATAACACCTATGGGAAAGGTTTTAATGCTAGTATGTATAGGAATGCCAATAGCATAAGGATAGTAGGGTTTTACTAACCTTTGTTAACCATTAAATACCTGAGAGACTAGAGTATAACAAAGTTTACCCTAACCTTTATGTATAGATTTTCTGTGCAGTGCGAAATAAGATAGAAAGAGAATTAGTTAGTTATAGTGGAAATTAGTCGTATTGGTAATTGATAAATAAATAAACTTGCGAAATAATTAATGATGACAATTACCTGTTTACATTAACTGTAAGTCTTTCGCGACTAGTTGTCCGAAAGAGAAGGAGTTTAATGTCCCTAAGAATTTTTTTTTAAATTCGGTAAATTTGGGGAACATTACATATGGTATCAGAACAAAGGTTACAACACTTGGACCTTAAACAGGGCCAAAAATATTTTATTGGCACACATTTTTTGTTTTATGAAAAACTAACAAAACAATTACTGTTACAAATAGAAAAAAATAATTCTTGTTTTGATCATGGTAGCATAGAATGAAGCAAAGATCAGACTCAAGGGGAATCATGAGAAAATACCTCCTGAAGAACAAAGGAAGAACAATAACGAAATTTCACCTACCGAGGTTCTAGAAACTATGAGAAATCTCATTGTGGAACTGCATGTTTTCAAAGCAGATAATGAAAAACTAAAAAAGGCACAACAAGAACAACAGTAAATAAATGAAGTAATGATGCGTAACATAGTAACAAAGAATAGCCCGAAGGAAAATAATGAGGAAGAAGAGGTCAGTAAAAGGCCCTCCAAAAATTTTGGTTTTGAAGGAGAGAAAGGGGACAACTCTTTCGAAGGTACACCATTAGCAGAAGATAAAACAACCACAGGAAGAAAAAGGAAACAGGTGGACCATATTGAGGGAGAGTTTAAGAAAATCATATCATCCCCCTTTGACAGGGAATCCAGAACATGAAAGGAGGATGAAGCATGGTTACTATATGATGCAGTAAGGCCACGATGACCACCTCGCGCTCCTGCTCACAGGATCGTTCAAATTCCCCTTTGAGCCGAATTAGGTCATTCAATTCCCTGCTGGAATCTTTGATGTTAACCCGATCCACAGGTCCTTTATTCACCTACACGGCTTTCTGCATTCAACTGTGAACTCCCCGACTTAATTTCGGGTTTCGGGGTTTCGTGATCCTTGATGTCACAAATCTCTATCCCCACGATCTATCGATCACCAATTTGCCGACGCACTCCCTTCCGGCCTTAGCCCCTCCTAGCTATGCCCCTAGTCCATGTGACCACTTCTCATTAGACCGCAACCTTATATCCTTTCGTGGCTTTGGACTTTCCAATGCAAAAATACATGGACACTTTGTCCACGCGATCCTCGATTCTCCGATTTGCGATTTCCCAATGTGGATCTCCTATCGAAACCTTTCCTAGACGCCTCGATCATTGCCACGCGTCCCCTCAAGATGGACAGTCCTGATCGCCTCTCGGGATTTCGTGACTTCAAATGCCCTGGAAGTCTTTTCCTCAGGACTCGCGAAATGCCGGACTCCGATGCGCCGATTTGACCTTCTATCGGGACTTCTGCTTGGCGTGAGAAGGGTTAAACCCCGTGCCCCTCCTGTTCGATCCAATGGCTGATGGGATTTCCGAATGAGATCCAATGGCTCATGATCACCCCCTTCTGTATGCTTTCTCTGATGCTCCCTGGACGTAGAAACCAACGGTCTAGATCTCCTTCTCCAACCAATCTGATGGTGGCTGTGCTCCCTCCCAAGCTTGCATACTTACTTCCCAACCTTGGGGGAATTTCAAATAGCCCAAAGGCCTCAACCTTTTCCTTTCTTCTCTGTGAGCTCCTTTACCTGAGTTCTTGTCGTGCGTTCTCCTCGACGTTGTTCCTCCTGAGCCATGCTCCTTTCGAATCCTTGAAGGATTCTTCAACTCCTGTGCCTCTGCAAGGTATTCTCATGCACACAAAGTGTCTCTATCCATCCTGAACTTTCCTGTAGCTTCGACCTCTAAGGAAAATCATTTATCCTTTCCTTTCTCCCACAAATGGAGAATATCTGGATTCCCTCCTGGCTATCCTTCACTCAAGCAACCTCTTGTTGAGTCTGCAAGGTGTTCAGCAACCCTGTGAAGATCCCTCAGTGGATTCTTCCTTCAACATACATAACTCAATAGAGTTCTCTTCTCCTATGCCTGTCTGCACACTAACTCAAATGCCCATCTGGCAGAGTGTCTCTTTCTTTCACTCGCTCAATTCCCACCTGGCAGAGCTCTCAGAATCCTCAGTGATTTTGTTTCTTCTTGAACTTCTCAACAGAAGTCTTCCATTGTGCACCCCTTTCACCTGCTCAATGCCCACTTGGCAGAGCTCCTCAGAATCCTTAGTGATTTGGGTTCTCCTTTCTGAACCCACAACAAATTTCTCCCTCTATGCACCCCTTGCACCTGCTCAATACCCACTTGGCAGAGCTTCACAGAACTCCTCAGAGCTTCTTTCTGCAACTGTGTCTCTCCTACACAGCCTTGCCTCCAAGGTGTTCAATAACCTTAAGGTCTTCACTGAGTTGTTGATTCCATCTCTTGTGCTGCACCACGTCTTTGTCTGAACCCGCAAAATTCAGAAATGCATCCCCTGCACATGGCTATCAGAACCCACAGTGTTCTGTCACACCCTCCTGGTGTGCAGCCTCAAAGATCTTCACCTGAAATCAGACACACTTCTGCAAATGCCAACCTACAGTATACCTCTATAGCATATAAGAACACTCACAGAAATTCATTCAACACAGAATACACGCAGGAAAAATTTCTTCTGTCTATATTAAAATAGAAAATGCCTATATATACAAAGTGTTCCTGAGCACGACCTGTAACAAGGTCTTGGCTCTTCTCTCTTCTTCCCTCTACACGCATATCCTCTATTCTATCCACCTCACTTACACAAAATGAGATCCTAAATATCTTTTACCTGAGGGGGCTCTTCGAGCTCTTCCTTCCAATCTACCTACCCTATTCAATTACATTGAATGGGTTGTCTAGTCCACATCCAGATCTAGATCTCAGCCATAAAAACATTAAAGGCCTATCTTATCTACAACCTTCACAAAGGCATGGCTCTATGGCTCAACAGCCTAGACATTAAATTACATTCAATTCAAGTTTTAAATGAGGACTGTGCCTCTCTCTTCATATTGAATGCACGTGCTTGACACGACTGGTTGGGTGGCTTGCTGACGTGGAGAGATGCTCCTGCATCATACTCCTCAACTGAAAAATTCATGAGCTCCTGCTCATGAGCTTCCCATATCTGATGTTGAAATCCTCCTGGATCCTAAATCATCCTCTGGAGCTGTTCATCTGCTCCATTTGCCTGTTGCTACTACTGCTTCCGCGTTGTTGCTACTGTTGCTTCTTCTTTTCTGCTCAGCTGCTCCTTGCTGGCAGTTTCTTCTGACCTTGACATCAGCCTTCTGATGTCCTTGATCGTGACATCTAGCTGCTCCAGTGGCTGGTCCTATTTTTGCATTCTCCCCAGCTGCAAAAATTTTTGGCACATGGGAAGATCACTGTGATCTTCCATGCTTTCTTCATCAGCTTCCAACTTCACCTGTTGGATGTCCATGCTCTGCACTTTCACCCTTCTCTCCAGGGCTTTGAATTGTTCATATAGATCAACTAAACTAACGCTGTCTTTTTCTTCTTCTGCTGCTGCTGCAAACTCCCATGTTGCAATCTTTTCAGCTTCCTGGCTGAAAATATTGAGCCATTCCTCAGAATGCTCACTATCTTCTTCTGCTTCTACTGCTGTCAGCTTCAGTGCTACAACTTCCTCAGTTTCATGGCTGAATGCATTGAGACACTCCTCATAATGCTCATTTTCCTCTCCATCTGCTTTTGCTTGGGCAGTCTCAAACACCTCCTCCAATTCCTCTTCCCTGACAGTCTCAGCTAGTTGTCCCTCTGTTGTTGCTGCATCTACAATACAGACTTCTGCCTCCTCTGGGCTAAGTGGTAGGGGTATTTGTATTTCCCCAATCATCAGGAGATCCTTCAGATCCTCCTCTTCTGTCATCTGCACCTACTGATCCAAATCCATCTCTGAGCTCACCTGCTCTGTCAGCTCCTCAGGATGATTCCAACTCACCTCTGGGTTTATGAGACTCTCAGACAGTCCCATCTTCTTGTTCCTGCCCACCTGGCAATATGGGATCTGTTCACTACTCTCCTGGAAGATTATGAGATCAACTGATCCCATCTTCATCAACACTCCTTGCTGATTTGAGCTGACCTCTGAGTCCATGAGACCTTCAGACAGTCTCGAATTCTCATCTCTGCCCACCTGGAAATCTGAGATGCTTCCGCTGCCCTCGTGGAAGTCCATGGAATCAACTGATTCCATCTATGTTCCCTTGCTCCCCTGGAAAATTGGAAACGTTTCGTTTCCCTTCTGGCAGTCTGTGAGATCCCACAGTGACCTCATTTCATTGCCCACCTAATAATGTGAAATTCCTTGGTTTTCATCCTCATAGTCCGTGAGATCCCGCAGCGATCTCATCTCCTTTCCCACCTGGCAATTTGGAATTTCTACTCTGCCCTCCTGGCAGTTCTTGAGATCTTCAGCTGATCCCATTTGATTCCCTTCATCGAGAATTTTTCCAGTCTCTAGTTCACATACCTGAACCATTTCCTCAGGTCCGTCGAGGTTTTCAGCATGTGTCAACCATCCTCTTAATAGCCTACGCTGTCTTCTAGCCATCAAATCCTTGACTGCCCATTTTTCTTTTGCCTTCCTCATGGGCCATTCATATACCCATCTCGGCTTGGCTTTCTGCTACATCCGCAATGCGATATTTTCTATTTCTTTCTTTATATCAATGAGCTCTTCATCTATATCTTTTTGGCTCCATAGCTCTGAGTTTTTCCTCCCAGCATACTTACAGCCTTCAATAGCCATGTTGTTGTCCCTGTCTGCTCTCCTAGCAAACTTGTTGTTGTCACTCTGCACCCTGAGTGTTTCCAGCTTCATCCTCCACAGTCCTGCTGATTGTCTATGGACTGTTGCCTACCTGTGAACAATCCTTGCAGAGTCTCCAGTGCTCTGTCTTCCTTTACCTTCTCGCTTCACCTAAAATATACAGATGAATTCCCTGCTCTGATACCACTTGATGCAATAAGGCCATGACCACCACCTCGCGCTCCTGCTCACAGGATCATTCAAATTCCCCTTTGAGACGAATAGTTCATTCGGTTCCCTGCTGGAATCTCTGATGTTAACCCGATCCATAGGTCCTTTATTCACCTACACGGATTTCTACATTCAACCTTGAACTCCCCGACTTAATTTCGGGTTTTGGGGTTTCATGATCCTTGATGTCACAAATCTCTGTGCCCGCGATCTCTCAATCACTGATTTGTCGACGCGCTCCCTTCTGGCCTTAGACCCTCCTGGCTATTCCCCTGGTCCATGTGACCACTTCTCATAAGACCGCATCCCTATATCCTTTCGGGGATTTGGCTTTCCAATGCCAAAATACATGGACACTTTGTCCACGGGATCCCCGATTCTCTGATTCGCGATTTCCCGATGTGGCTCTCCTATCAGAACCTTTCCTGGAGGCCTCGATCATTGCCACGCGTCCTCTCAAGACACACAATCCTGATAGCCTCTCGCGATTTCACGACTTCAAATGCCCCAGAAGTCTTGTCCTCAGGACTCGCAAAACGCCAGACTCCGATGCGCCGATTTGACCTTCTATAGGGACTTCTTCTTGGCATGAGAAGGGTTAAACCCTGTGCCCCTCCTGTCTGATCCAACGATTGAAGGGATTTCTGAATGAGATCCAACGGCTCACGATCTCCCCCTTATGTATGCTTTCTCTGATGCTCCATGGACGTAGAAACCAACGGTCCAGATCTCCTTCTCCAACCAATCTGACGGTGGTTGTGCTCCCTCCCGAGCTTGCATACTTACTTCCCAACCTTGAGGGAATTTCAAATGGACCAAATGCCTTGACCTTTTCCTTTCTTCTCTGCGAGATCCTTTACCTAAGTTCTCGTTGTGCGTTCTTCTCGACGTTGTTCCTCCTGAGCTTTGCTACTTTCGAATCCTCAAAGGATTCTTCAACTCTTGCGCCTCTGCAAGGTATTCTCATGCACACATAGTGCCGCTATTCATCCTGAACTTTCTTGTAGCTTCGACCTCTAAGGAAACTTGTTTCTCCTTTCCTTTCTCCCACAAATGGAGAATATTTGGATGCCCTCCTGGCTATCCTTCACTCAAGCAACCTCTTGTTGAGTCTGCAGGGTGTTCAACAACCCTGTGAAGATCCCTCAATGGATTCTTCCTTCAACATATAGAACTCAATAGAGTTCTCTTCTCCTGTGCCTATCTGCACACTAACTCAAATGCCCATCTCGCAGAGTGTCTCTTTCTTTCATTCGCTCAAAGCCCACTTGGCAGAGCTCTCAGAATCCTCAGTGATTCTATTTCTTCTTGAACTTCTCAACATAAGTCTTTCATTTTGCACCCCTTTCACCTGCTCAATGCCCACTTGGCAGAGGTCCTCAGAATCCTTAGTGATTCTGGTCCTCCTTTATGAACCCACAACAGAGTTCTCCCTCTGTGCACCCCTTGCACCTACTCAATGCCCACTTGGCAGAGATTCACAAAACTCCTTAGAGCTTCTGTCTGCAACTGTGTCTCTCCTACACAGCCTTGCCTCCAAGGTGTTCAGTAACCTTGAGGTCTTCACTGAGTTGTTGATTCCATTTCTTGTGCCACAACACGTCTTTGTCTGAACCCGCAGAATTCAGAAATGCATCCCCTGCGCATGGCTATCAGAACCCACAGTGTTCTGTCACACCCTCCTAGTGTAAAGCCTCAAAGATCTTCACCTGAAATCAGACACACTCCTTCAAATTCCAACCTACAGTATACATATACAACATATAAGAACACTCAAAGACATTCATTCAACACAGAATACACGTAGGAAAAACTGCTTCTGTTTATATTAAAATAGCAAACGCCTATATATACAAAGTGTTCCTGAGCACGCCCTGTAACAAGGTCTCGGCTCTTCTCTCTTCTTCCCTCTACACGCAGATCCTTTATTCTATCCACCTCACTTACACAAAATGAGATCCTAAATCTCTTTTACCTGAGGGGGCTCTTCGAGCTCTTCCCTCCAATCTACCTACCCTATTCAATTACATTGAATGGGTTGTCTAGTCCGCATCCGGATCTAGATCTCATCCATACAAACATTAAAGGCCTATTGTATTTACAACCCGTGCAAAGGCATGGCTCTATGGCTCAACAGCCTAGACATTAAATTACATTCAATTCAAGTTTAAATGAGGACTGCGGATCTCTCTTCATCTTGAATGCATGCGCTTGACACGGTTGGCTGGATGGCTGGCTGAAGTGGAGAGATGCTCCTGCATCACTAGACATAAAAAAGTATTTCTAGATCTACAACTATTCCAACAATATAAAGGTTAGAATGGCCATCTATAATCTGAAAGGAAAAGATAGTATATGGTGGCAGGACTTGAATTTGGCCAAGGGCCTCAAGGAAAAACATATGGAGTGGTTAGATTTTAAGAAATACTTTAAGAAACTATATTTATCTGAAATTTACTATGAAAGAAAAACCAAAGAGTTTTATGAGCTACGACTCGGTCAAATGGCTATGCATGACCTGATAAACAAATTCCTTGAATTATTAAGGTTTTTTCCTTATATCCGAGAGGACAATGTAAATATCATGCGGTTCCTAAGCTATTTACCATAGTCCTATAAGGACATAATCGAGTTTGACAACCCAAGTCCTTAAGTGGAGTTTTCAGGAAGGCCTGAATGTGTTATGACCAATACAAACAACGGTCAGAATTTCCCAAGGCTTGTAAATACAAGCAACAAGACCGAATGAATCAACGGAAGAAGGGATACCAACCAACCCCTTTTCGGAACACAACAAAGAGTTTTCCAAGGAAAGATTTTAACTTCAATAACTAGAACACCCAAGGAGGTGGTAAACCAATCAATATGGGAACAAACAAGTTTGGGGACAACCCCAAAGAACTGTTAAAATACTGGGAATGTGGAGAAACTAACTTAAGGACGAACTGTCCACGTTTGACTTCAACGACCAGAACTATGGTTTATAACCTAGAGGAAGCCTTTATGGTGGGAGATGTGGGCAAAAGTTTACATCGGATCAATGCAGCCATGGATGGTCAACAAGATGATCACTAGTCCACTATAGTGGAAGATGAAGGTAAAGTTAACAATACTCATGTTTCTGTTTTAATTGATCTAGGAGCTACGTTGAGTTATATTACTCCTGGTGTAGTGGATTCAAATAAACTTAAGAAAACAAGAAACACAAAATCTTGGCTAGTACAACTAGCAACAGGAACAAAAAGAAAAGTATTTGATTTTATTTCCGACTATGAGCTCAGTTTATGTGAACAAAACACAAATATAAATCTGAACATTCTACCATTAGGTTCTTCTGACATAATTATCGGAATGGACTCGTTAGAAAGGCATAAAGCAGGTTTAGATTGTTATGAAAAATCACTCAAATATAAAGATGAGAATGACACTGTTGGGACAGTTCAAGGCATACGAAAACCAATCTTATTTAGACATATTTCAGCTATGGAATTTAATAAGTGCATGAGAAAAGGTTGTCATATTTATGCTATCCGAGTGACAAATCTGTTGGAAAAAGAAAATAACCTAGCTTAGAGAATTTTGTCGTATTGCATGATTTTAGAGATGTGTTTGTTGATGAGATACCTGAATTTCCCCCAAGGAGAGAGATAGACTTTTCTATCGATTTTCTACCTGGTTCAACTCCTATATCTAAGGAGCCCTAATGAATGAGTTTACCTGAATTAACATAATTAAAGATTAAATTACAAGAATTGTTGGACAAGAAATACATCCAGCCAAGTGTCTCACCATGGGGAGCACCAGTCTTTTTTGTTAAAAATAAGGACGAAACTCTAAGGTTATGCATTGATTATAAAAAGTTAAACAAGATGATGGTTAAGAACAAATACCCTTTACCTAAGATCAATGATCTGTTCAATCAAGTAGGTGGGGCAATTTTTTTTTCAAAATTGGATTTAAGATCTGTTATCACTAGGTTAGAATAAAAGATGAGGACATAAGTAAAACAACATTCGAATGAGATACGAACATTACAAATTTGTTGTTATATCATTTGGTCTCACTAATGCGCCATCAACTTTTACGTGTTTAATGAACAACATTTTCAGTTATTACTTAGATAATTTTGTCTTGGTTTTTATTGACGATATACTAGTGTATTCTAAAATAGAAGAAGAACACAAAGAACATCTGAGGATAGTACTGCAAACCTTAAGAAAACACAAATTGTATGCTAAATTCGACAAGTGTGACTTTTATCAAAAGAAAATGCAGTACCTAGGTCATGTAATATATGAATAAGGCATTGCAGTCGACCTAGAGAAAATTAGATCCATCATGGAATGGTTGGTCCCTAATGACATAGCATATATCTAGTAATTCATGGGAATCATCGAATATTACCATAGATTTATAGAGGGATTCTCCAAGATTGCTTACCCTATCACATCTTTACAAAAGAAGGGAACCAAATTTAAGTAGACACAAAAGTGTTAGGATAGTTTTAATAAGTTAAAGGAATTGTTAACAACTGCACCCATTTTAAAGGTAGTAGACCCATATAAAGACTTCATAGTCTGCGTGGATGTGAGTAAAGAAGGTTTGCCAGGTGTCCTAAATCAATAAGGGAACGTTATTTGTTATGAGTCTCGAAAACTAAAGGAGCAAAAACGAAGCTATGTCACTCACGACTTAGAGTTAGAAGTTGTCATCCATGCATTAAAGATGTGGTGACACTATATAATGGGCAGAAAATTTATGTTATTGACTGATAACAGTGCTGTGAAATTTTTGTTTAGTCAACCAGACCTTAACGCAAGGCAAGCAACATGGTTGGCCTTCTTGAGAGAATTCGACTTCGAGGTAAGACACATCAAGGGTAAGGAAAATAAGGTGGTTTATGCTTTAAGTAGAATAATTCATGGGTTGTTTGAAATAAACATTAGTAGGTCTGAAAGCGACCTTGAGCAAAGGATAAAGACTACAAGTAATAATGACGAAAAATACCTTAAAACAGTGGCATATTTACAAAATAACACAAAAAATTGACACAAGACACGTCTGAGTTTGGACATAAATGGTCTACTAAGATTTAAAAATAGATTATATATACCAGATTTTGCTGATTTAATACTAACAATTTTGGACGAAGTACACAAGAAACCATATTTTGGTCATCTTGGATACCAGAAAAAAGTAACAACACTAAGGAAGTTATTTTATTGGCCTAATATGAAGAGAAAAATAGCATAATGCTTGTCTAAGTGCCAAGATTGTCAATAGGTGAAGTATGAACACCAACACCTAGTCAGTATATTGTAGCCTCAACCTATGCTAGAATGGAAATGGGAGACAATATCATTGGATTGTATCACAGGTTTTCCCAGAACTCAACAACATAATGATTCAATTATGGTAGTAATTGATAATATTAGTAAGTATGCACACCTTATTCCTGTAAAGTCTACTTTTAAAGCTATTAACATTGCTGAAATATTCATGAAAGAAATTTTTAGACTCCATGGTATTCCAAAAATGGTGATTTCAGATAGAGATGTAAAATTCACATCTACATTTTGGAAAGAATTGTTTGTAGGGTTAAATACTAAATTGAATTTCAACACAAGCTACCATCCACAAATGGATGGGTAGACTGAACGAAAAAACAAAATCGTGGAAGATATGTTAAGAATGTTAGGAAAAAACCAAGTAAGTGGGAATACTACCTGCACTTGATGGAATTTGCGTACAACAATGGTTACGGTAAGAAAGGTACACCATAATTTAAAGGAAGCACATGAAAGACAAAAGAGTTACGCAGACCTAAAAAGAAGACACTAGGAATTCCAAGTGGGAGACCATGTTTATTTAAAAATCAAAGCCAGAAGAAGTTCACTAAAGTTAGGGAATTGTCCCAAGTTGGCACCTAGGTTTTGTGTCCCTTTCAAGATATTAGCTCGAATTGGGCCAGTGGCATATCAACTTGCACTTCTTGCAAATCTGAAAATTCATAATGTATTTCATGTTTCTTTGTTAAAATATGATGTGCATGATCCTACTCACATGATCGATTGGAACATGGTGTAGGTGGAACCAGAAGGTGAGTTCCAAACGGAACCTCTGCACATTCTGGACATGAGAGAAATAACACTACAAAATAGAGCCATCGCCTAGGTAAAAGTATAATGGAAGCATTTTAGTCTTGAGGAGGCCACTTGGGAATTGGAGGGAGATTTGCATAAATCTCAACCAACCCTGTTCCGAGAAAGGATTGAACATTGAGGAAAGTGTTGTACTAAAGGGGGAAAGGATGTAACATCCCCAAGGTTAAATTATTATTGAAGTCTAGAAAAATACTTAGGAATTTATTTCTGTTTTTGGTAAATTCGAAATTGGAAAATTATTGTCATTTATGGCAATTTTGAATTTCGAATTTAGTTGATTGTAATTTATTTTTGGTGACTGTTGGGAAAAGATTTGATTTTCCCAACCAACTCTTTGACTATGACACTTGTAAGAAACAATTTTTTTTTATATTTATTTCTGAGAGACAAATGGAACAGCTAGGTTGAAATCAATTGGCCATGACTCCATGAGTGGGGAACATGTTGGAACTACCTCAGGGTTAAATGTTACAAGTGGAAAATCAGGAATTTGGCCATTGGTAGCCCATGAAAATCAAGGATTTGTAAATCTGCAAAAATTCCCAAGGAGAAAAGACCTAGGCACAAATGCGTTTTCATATATAGCATATGGGAGGAGACAAGACGTTGCCTAGTATGCTAAGGAGACATTATCACTTGTTGTTATGAGAACTGGTTTGCGAGTGTGAGGCAAGGAGAATTTTTCTGATTCCGGAAGAGGACAATAGCGGAGGAGGAGTTCTGGAGTTCACCCTCATCGATTCATGGTCAGGATAGGGGGTGAACGAAACAAGTAGGTTGGTTGTTCCATTCTATGGTTGGGAAAAAAATGGTTGTTCCATTTGTTGTTTCAACATTTTACTCAGATATGTCCATCTACTCTTCCCCAATTGAAGTTTTATTGATTAAATAGTTGATAACATACATTTTACTTATTTCTGGATGAATGCCCTACTGTTGTATGTTTGATATAATGCATCTACTTATGTTGTTAGAATGAAATAAATAATTGAAAAACTTTTATAGTTGACTTGATTTAGTAAACTTGAATTGAGAGCTATTTTGTGTGCTTTTAGGTGAGAGTTTGCATATTCGAGCAAAATACTCTCTGAACTACCTTTATGAATGCAGAATTAAGTACGAATATGTTAAATACTTGTTATAGATTCCTTGTTTTCTATAATAACAGACCTACAAGAATTCTATGTATATTTTAGAAGTTGCAGTAAATCTACACAGAATAACATGACTTCCATAAAAATCATAAACTATACTCTAGTTGTAGAGTTATATATATATATATATATATATATATATATATATATATATATATGTATGTATGTATGTATGTATGTATATACGGATAATCGCTCCAAACTATCTAACTGTAAAACTACCCAACGAAATATTGAGTGACTTTTCAGAGTAGAAATATATATGAACACATGTTGCTGCCATTACAGAGTATTATGCGTTATGTAAATATCTAATACACAAAACAAATTATTTGACCACTAAAAAAATGTTCTCATGAAATACGACTGCATTTATTATAGAAGAAGGTTATAGTTTTTCTCCTTTTTAATAACCTCAGAAACAAATGTACAAGCGACATAAATGCCTAATAAACACACTACCTATTAAAGAGTGTGCATAAGATGATTCTTTAAACTCTATATACAGTATATGTAACCAAAACTTTGGAATAGTGAGATTCATAATCAATACGAGGTTTTCCCCTTCTTTGCTTTCCACCAAGGATTGAATTTACAAGTAAATCAACTACCCTTGGAAGCCTGGGGTAACGTTATCATATCAAAAGAACCTTACTGTGAAACTCTGTACCATAGTGGATAGAACTTGGAAACTAAGTCTAAAAATATGGATGTCGAAACTCAAATACCTTTTTCAAGTCTAATGATAAACAGGTCCCTTGAGCATGTAGATATGAATCCTGCAATAGATTACAGGAATTAGTAAAGGGAATTATGAGGAAGAAAAGGATTAATAGAAAAAAAATTATATTCAAAAGCTAGTAAATAACAAAATTTTAACATGAGAAATAAGTCACATACAAGATAAATTAAGGAAATTTAATACTGAAGAATTAACATAGTATTTTTACTTAGCTTGCGGTTGGTGTAGGAGCCTTTCCCATAGACATCGTTGAGCGAATAGATCCATAGCCCAAAGGGGAGAAGTGGATCCAAAGAAGGTTCATGGGTACCCTCTCAAGGAAACAGGGCCCCCATCATTAGATGTTGGTAACCAAATCTCTAACCAAATATCTCATAAAATCAATATACAAGAAGCAAATGTTAAATCTAGAATTATAAATAATGTACAGTATAAAATGTACTCCATAGGAATAGGACAAATTCAGATCATAGGACAATGATAGGAGTTTCTCTACCCTCATACTTACCAAAAAGATTACAGGTCGATGAAAAATAACAACGAAACTATAACAGAGTTCTGGATACCTAAATCCATGTTCTTTTCTTTCATACGAAGAAATGAGTTTTAGACTAGTTAATTACTAGATTTCCAGAATGGAGAATAATGTTAAAATTCACTAAGGTTTTTAATCTTTGAAATGATTTACACAGTGGGAATCATAACCTTGTACCTGTGCTTGTACAAGCACGAACAGGGTGAATAGAATAATCATTGATTAAAATAAACCTTACACAACAATCAAGAAATCCTCATCGCAGCTACAGATTTGACTTACGAATTCACAACCTTGAAACTGAGTATGCTAGTCTAAACCAAATCAAAATCTATAGAGAACCCAGTAGGGGAAAACCAAAATTAATTGGATGTAACGAAGAGTGAATCCATTACCTTGACGGAGAACCCTCGCGAAGAAAATTATGGGTCACACAGGAACATAGGCGTTGGATTTTTTTAGGAGAAACTATAATAAAAGTTAATCATTGGTTTTGTAACAACGGGTATTCTGTGAGCATCTCCCAAACAAATACTAGGTTAAACCTTAGAGTAACGACCAAGGCTATTTCTAGTTGACAAAGCCCTAATATATTTGGAACTATCCCCAAATCAATAACTGGAAACCACCTATGTAGAAAAACTTTTTGAGACAACGAATTCTAGAGTAGTGAATGTCTACCTCACATGAGAGATAAAACCACAAGACAACACCATTATAGAATATATTTTTCTTAACTATCCATGACTCAGGGAAATATTCCAGAGAGTTAAGTTTTAACGAGAAGGGAAATCTTTCATCCAAACGAAAGGGAAAGAAACAAAAGAAAATCGGATTTCAGAGAAGGGTTTGTACCGTGAGATAACCAGGGAGTTGCAGATCCTTAAGAAACATTGTAAACCTTAACCGAAAACCAGAGGGACAGACCAACATGATAAGCTACCTAGAAAAACAACAACCAGTTTTCATACTAATGCAATGTGCAAGTGCATGTTTTTCTTACTTGTTCAGTGTAGTAGGAACACGGGATGCCTGGAGCCTCCCCTACCAGTACTCAGGATGAGACTACCACTGTTCTAGACGAGAATGGAGGGACAGATATCGTGTAGGGAAAAAAAACTGACGTACTCCATAAGAAGCGTTACAATGACTTGGATCGGTATCGTCAGAGTGGCTTTAGTGAAGGCTACAGATTAGTACCATACCATGTGACACGTCGAAGGTTTTCATCCTCCTTTGGTCACAGTGGATGATTGGTAACTCTTGAGGTACTGTTGTAGGAGACCATTAATGGGTTATATAGAAAACTTAAATTCACGTCTGACACCCCTGTTCCGACTTCATGCTAATTTATTGCAGAGTATGAAATATAGTTAAGTAGGGTTATGATCATACCCTCAAATCGCATCACCTCGCTTCCAATCGAAGGTGCTCCCTTACACGCCTATCATATTAGCAATTCATATGGGTAACAGTTCTGTTGTGGAAATCGTAATGATGCCCAACTAGTGGTCAAATGACTAACAGGTCGTTAATGTTACCACTTTCAGAAGACACAATAGGTTAATGATATTTGAGAGCTTAATTGCAACTAATGTTCACAAGACCTAGTATCTGACCAACTAAAAGAAATGTAAAATCCCATTGTATTAAATCATGTAATTCTATGGTTGAAGAAACATGTTTTTAAAAATCAAAACTGTATAGACCCTATAGGATACGAGCTATGAACATATTTAAGGGTGATGGTATTTTTTGCGTGGGGTATCCTTTGTTTTTCTAATGTGAATGTTTATGCATAAAGTGGGTATAAGTGATAATACCTATGGTAAAGGTTTTAATTCTAGTATGTATAGTAATTCCAATAGTATAAGGCTAGTAGGTTTTTACTAACCTTTATTAACCATTAAATACCCGAGAGACTAAGGTATATAAAAGTTTACCCTGACCTATATGTATAGATTTTCTGTGCAGTGTGAAATAACTCAGAAAGAGAATCAATTAGTTATAGTGGTAGTTAGTTGTATTGATAATTGATAAATACATAACCTTGCAAAATAATTAATGAATAAAATTACCTGTTTACATTAATTGTAAGTCTTTTGCGGTAAGTTGTCCGAAAGAGAAGGAGTTTAATGTGCCTAAGATTTTTTTTTTAATTTGGTAAATTTTGGGAACATTACAGTAACTCGATGAAAAATGATAAATAAATCAAGATGTGATCAACATAAACTTACTATCATGTTCTATCTCCTCCTTCACTTGCTTGATTTTGTCTTATTATTTTCTTCATTGACGGTTATAGAAACTATCACAACTACTACTTCTTGGCCTTCTTTGGTTAGTTTATCAATTTCCTTTTTAAGCCAATCTTCAATGTAGTTTTTCATTGGCGCAACATTTATTTCATGCATGATTTTAATATGGAATAAGTTGCCTTCCAAGTCTCTTAAATCATGAGAAATTCCATGTATTTCCTCCTCAATATCCTTATTTTTAACAGAATAATCAACCAAATAATTATCTATTTCTTCTTCATTATATTCAATTATACCATAAAATTTCTCAACTCATAACCTTTTTGGTATCTCAACTTGTTCATCAAATTGTTTCTTTGTCATAAACATTGAATTGAGAATCAAGTTAGGGTCTTGTACCTCATCAGTGCTTCCTGCCAGATCTATCTCCGTGAGTCTTTTGAACAATTCTTCTCTTTTTACTATGGTTTCTCTACATGCTTGGACAATGTTATTCAAATTCTTTATCTTTTCCTTCCAACAAGCATTTAGTTGTTTAATTTGACTTGGAGAAGATAAATCATCTTCTCTTATTTTCAATTATGTGATATTTTATACTTTTATTACAAATGGAAATACAACATTAGCATAGACACCTTCTTCATTTTTTAAATTAGCTTGTAGATACTCATGAAAAACATGTCCCCTTGAACCGAAAGAAACAATATTTTTTTATACCTCCGATGCTTTTGTTATCAATAGATTTCACTTTTTAATGCTTTTCTATACATAACTTCGGATTGTTGTCAGTAAAATAGAATATCCTTTTAACGTAATGGCATGTGTAGCTAGTTTAACCATTTCCAAAGGACTTGTCAGGATTGGAAGAGGCATTAAGGCATTTTCCAATTCTCTAATCCTTTCTTTTAACTTATCATTTTCAACTTCCAGACCATCAATATAATAGTCAAGAGAATCCCCAGTTTCTCTATGGATTTTAGAAATTTGGGATGTCGCATCTCCTTCGTGTCAACCTTTGAGAGAGATTTTCACTTTTTACTCTTCTGGTCACTTATTTCTATAATCAACTTTTAGACTCCTTATAAAAAACAACACTTTGAAAAGTAAAGGATTCCTCTTCACTAAAGGTCTCATTTGCAATGACTTCCAATAAACAATTTTGTTGAGCCATATTTTCTGGTTGTTCCATTGTGGGAAATATTTTCTCAATATCTACCTCTAAATCCATGTCCTCTATAGAAAATATTTGGATGTCGTTTTCTATAAGATTATCGTGTTCCTCCTGCACTAAATTCTTCCTTTTCTTTCTCATAGGGAGCTTATGTTAACTCTCGATTTTCCCAGGGGGAGGATTATTCACTCCCCCTCCACTTGAACTACTGCTAACAACCTTTCTAAATGGGTGAGTCATTGGAGTATTGTTCCGGGATGTGGTATTTTTTGGAGTAACAATTGTACAATGGCACTCCTTTCACTGGGAACTTTTCCATTTTTTCTATAAAAATCATTAGTACTGAGTAGTGTTTCTTGGTCACCAATATCGTGTATAGGATTACTTTGGTTTTTGCCTTCTTCTTCTTCATTCAATATAGTCTAGATGAATGAGTTACAGAATCCCATTGAAACCATATGTTCTACAAAGATTTTTTTAGGATCAAAACCCTTTATCTTTTCAGCATACTTTAGATTCACATTGTTAAAGCGATTTGCAAACTCGTCAATTTTATTTATATTTTTGAACATAAAATCTGAAATCTTCCAAGGTAGGGGAATAAATTCTTTTTTCCTTTTTTCATGGAAAAAATGTAGCCAAAAGTTATACAACCTTTCCACCACTGTAATGAATAATTTGTCAGATACATGATACGAGAGTAAGGAATGATTTTATTTGGAAATAATATCCTCATGACACTGTGATTCTCCATGTGTTATATCATTCCCTTTTATCTAAGAATTTTTTAGCTTGGTTAGACATCCTTGTAATATTTTCATGCAACAACAACCTTTTGAAGACTGAGACAAAATCATTATAAACTCCATAAAAATACAGAGGGGTCTTATGTCTCTGTAGTGCCTGATACCAGAAGGTAACTGGATCTATTTCATGATTCAACCTCTTACTTATGGTAAAGTTTGGAAATTAACAACAATATACAATAGAGAATATCAGATAAGAATCCATAAAGAATTTTTTGTCCTTTTTATAGTGTGATAAATGGGACGATATTTTAATAGAAATCAGTTTTCCCCAGTCAAATATGCCTCGTTCTTTCACCGTAAACTATAGAATATATAAAATCATGTGAGAAATAGTAACAGTTCTTTCCTAACCTGTCAACCTAGTAAACAACCATGCAATTTTCCGATAGGGGTTTTTGAAAGACTCAACCTGGATCCTGGTTATGTATTCTGCAATAGACGCGGGATTCTACAAATATTCAGGACAGAGGTCAAGACCATTATTACATTTCCTTAAAAAATATTTGTAGTCTTCTTCTTTGAAGGTAAGGGTCGACTCTGGGAGCTTCAACATCTTGCAAACAAATTGTAGTGAGATGGAAATCAGAGAATTATCTTGGAGTTGTATAATATTCTAGCTTGGCATGTACTTCTCAACACACCATGCAACAAGTTATTTACAATAAAAAACCTCAGGAACAAACCAAACATGAGCGATTTCATACGCCCAAATTACATCTTATTGTGTAGAAGGGGAGGAGTAATATGAATATTCTCTTGACCACTGAAATCTTTGGTCTTCACGACCAAAGATATTTAAAGTATCACCGCAAAATTGTTGTCTAGTTGATGCTGCCATAGTTTGACGAGAGTATTTATTCAGTTGGATAATGACCTCAAATAAATATTTTCAGAGAGATGATGATAAAACAATCCCTTGGAAAATGGAGAATTAGTGAAATTTAATGATAATTCCTCAAGCCTTTCGCCATTAATGAAAATCTTTTTGGAGCCTGCACAACACTTGTTAGCATTAAATAACACTTAGGGAATATTGGGAAAATAAAGAGAATGGTGGGGACGAATGAGAGAAAATTTGAATAGGGATATTTTCATGAACCGACAAACCCAAGAACCCAAAAACCCGTGATTATGGATGATCAAAAAATATGTTAAGTGTAGAAAGGCGGTCGACTAAAATCGCATGTAGAAGGAATAAAATACTTAGGGGCTTGGCAGCCGCAAGAAGTATGATGGTCAAAATGTAGATCACAAAACTTTGGCTGCAAAGTGGAGATCACAAAACTTGGAGGATGAGGGATCGAATCCTCAAACCCACGAAGTTGAAAAAATGGCTAACCATAGTGTATAAGCAGACTTATGATATGGGAAATTGGATGGAGATGAAGGTCTGCCAACCCGCAAACCCGCGATCATTGAAAAATGACTAGGTATGTTAACTATAAAGAGAGAGAAGAAGGGATACATGAAACAGGGAAAGAAGGGGATGAGTAGAAGAGGGAAAATAAATGGAAAAAATAATTTGGGAAACTAGAGAGGGGAAGGAAAAACCCATAAACAAGAAATGATCTCAACAAGTTACTAGATATCATTTTTTATGAGAGACTGTAAATATGGGTGATATTTATTTAGAATCATGTAAATCACAAGACTAATTGAATCATATATTCACAAATTCATTAGAAATATATGTTTTTGAATTTCTTCGCATAATTTGGGAGTGATAGATGCTAACATATTCAGTTGACGTAATTAAAGAGTGATCATAAATGATATTTTAAATGACTTGGTTAAGTATTTTGCATGAGTTGATTTACCATTTAGAAATTAAAGACAAGAAGAAGTATCTTTAATGAAAGAATGTTGCATCGATCATAAATAATAAAGAACATCAAATGAGCATTAAGAACAAAAAACCATAATGCCAAAACTTTCTAATGAAGTTCAACAAAGTTGCCTATGTCTTTGGGCCTGTCATTAGTGGGGGAGGCTTTCTTATTAATATTCAATTCTTCAAAAGTACATCAAAATTACATCAATTTTTTCTCTGACTGACACAATAATGTTTTTTTTTTCTTAGGAACTCAATGTAACAAACAACACAGAAAAACGTGGATTAGAACTCCAATAAATGGCCTCCAAAGTTCAACTACTCTCCTCGCTTCCCTGCATAAAAATGATTTTCTCTCTATAAATTCGCATCATTATTTTGTTATAAACTTTTTTTCCATGGAAAAAATGATGGGATTAAATAAAATTTGATTTGGCGATCACATCCCAACTTCCTCCCTAAATTTGGGCTCAACCTGGGCTCCAGATCCTAAAAAAAGGGGCAAAATCCCATTAAAATGAGCCTAAATAATACAAACAAATCCAATTATATTGTTAAAAAACCCATATTTGGAAAATATGTGGTGCTCCCCCTAGTCATCTTCTCTTGGTTGTATGGAAATCCATGTGGCCGGGCACCAGGGCCAAATGGCACCCGTGCCCAAGGTTCTCAGCCCCTGATCCTCTGCTCTTGGTCAACTAGAAGGCACCTTGGTTGACGGGAAACCCCCTCTGACCAAGCGCTAACCACAAATGTCTACACTAAATCAAATTTAAAATGATAATGTGCCATATGGTTTAACAAGTAACACATCTGCCTTGGTGGCTAGTGCATGGTGGTTAGGTCGTTGCTTTCCTAGGAGGTCAGGAGGTCAATTCGTCGGAGGTGCACAACAAATTTTTGACCCGGGTATTCTTCACCTTATTCGAGGTGCCATGTGGAACCCTTTTATTGGGCCACTTTTCATCACTTGATTGGACCGTACACACAATAGGTTGCATAGTCACCGACCTAGTCAGTCGCTAACTCAACAACATAGTCATCCTGTACTGCCACGTGTCCAACCTTGAGCCAGCCACCTGTCTCCATGTCACTGCCATCCTGTCACTCATACTTCCATGTGAAAAATATATTATTGGGCCATGTCATTGTACAGACTGTGACGTCAACATATGTACAGTCCACATGTCAATTTCATATTGTTCCAACTCAGTCGTCAAAATGCCAAATCTACATGACACGTGTCAGCCTCTGCTGCTGCCACATCAACATGATAATTTCATTGTTATGCCATGCTGACATCATATTCCATGTGTCATGTTGACGTACTACTGATTTCAATAGTACAAACTATTTATTTTGACTTTTTGCGTGTTTGGGAAAAAATTCAGACTACGATAACTTCGCCATACAGAGTCCAGTTTCAAAAAAGAATATATTGTCGAAATCGACACAGTGAGCATTAAGAGGTGACGTTGGTTTTGTACAAATACGAGAACTTGAAATCTTTGGCCTTTTTGGATCCATTTGGATCACACCTCCCCACTGAGACCTTTTGGTTCTCTGAAAGGATATTAACCAAACATCAAGTGCGGGATATGACTCCCCACTTGTCCTTTGTCTATCGAATTTGTCTTATGCACTTGCCACATCATAATCAATTGTAAAATAACCATGATAACCGAACACATATTGTTAGACATCTTCATTTATTCACATCCTTCTGAATTGACTACCATGCATGTAGCAACATTAGCAGTGACAACCATATCAGAAACACGATTGTAAATGAACCATGTATGTTCTTTTTTATAGGTCTGCACGAAAAAAACTCATCTTGAAGTAGAGTATGGCTATATCTACATGCTATGACCATTTTACTTTTTGTCTTAAGATCAACAGGCACAATTATAGGTTTATTGCTTGCATAACATTCCTTCTTTAATTCTTCCATTGTAAAAAGAGATTTATTCCCTTTGATATGTTGAACATGCACAACATATTTTGATCCCTATTTAGTTAAGTGATATTGATTATGTTCCCTAAAGAAGGTTTCTTTGCTATCATATAAATTAGGAATACCCAAGAGCATTCCACATGCCTCTAGCAGCACCACATCGCATATTAATTCATCCACAAACTTAGATGTAGTTGCAAACTTTATGACACATTGCTTTGTTATGGACAACTTGTGATTTTTTCTTATCCAATTTAGTGAATCGAGTTTGTGATGTAACTTAGTTTTGAATCCTAATTTCTTAACCACTTATTCTGAAATTAAATTAGCTTGATATCCAATATCTAACAAAGTGTTGATCTTGGTATGTTTCACAATGACCCTTATATGAATCTATTTACTTCTAGAATCATAACCATAAAAAATTTTACCTGACAAACCAATTGCTGTGATTTTAGTCGCATCTCCTGAATCTGACCCCAAGTCTATTAGCTATGCTATTGCTGCAACTTTTTTCCTCCCTTTCCTCTCTTTGAACCACTTTGGTTTCTTCTATGGGTGCAATTGCCAACAATTTTCATCATCGTTCCCTTCTTTCTTGCAATTCTTGCAATAGAGCTTCTCTTCCTTTACTGTAATTGAGTTTGATTTCTTCACATTACCTTTTCCTTTTCCTTCTTTCTTTGAATATGATTCCACTAATACACCAAATCCAGTTTTCCCTGCTTCAATAAAATTTCCTTGAACAAAAACCCCATGAATAATAGTATGTCCAAACATAAACACAATATTACGAATATGTGTAGGAAAACCTCCTTTATACTTCATCAGAGTTTCTTGTATATGTAATGGAATATTTAACATCAAATCCATCTTACGAAATTCATCTGTGTATTCTTTCATCGATTGGTATTTTATTAATCTAAGACTTTTCCATTCAATTAAATCCTTCTCCTTATACCCCAAACGATAGAACTATTTTCTATAATCCCATTAAAACGGGCCTAAATAATACAAAAAAATCCAATTATATAGTTAAAAAACCTATATTTGGAAAATATATGGCGCTCCCCCTAGTATTTCGCTCTTGGTCATATGGAAATCCATGTGGCCGAGCACTAGGGCCAAATGGCACTCGTGCCCATGGTTCTCATCCCCCGGTCCTATGCTCTTGGTCATGTGGAAGGCGCCTTCGTCAATGGGTAGTCCCTGCCGATAGGATGCTCACCCACAAAATCCAGAATAAATCAACTTTAAAACAATAATGTTCCATATGGTTTAACAGGTAACACATCCGACTTGGTGGCTAGCACGTGGTGGTTAAGTCGTTTCTTGCTTGGGAGGTCAGATGGTCGATCAACTAGAGGTGCACAACAATTTTTTGACCCGGGTCTTCTTGGAATCATCTGGGGTGCCACGTGGCTCCCTATGATTGGGAGACTTGTTGTCACCTGATTGGACAATACACATATTCAGCTGCACAACCACTAACCCATTTAGTTCCCAACTCGATGACACATTCATCCCGTACTGCCACGTGTCCAACTCGGAGCCTGCTACCTCTCACCACGTCACTTCCATCCTGTCATCCGTGATTCCACGCATTAAGTTGCCACTTGACCATGTAATCATATGGACTACCACTTCAACATCCATACAGTCCACATGTCAATTCTGTATCGTGCCAACTCAACCATGAAGATGCCAAATCTACATGACATGTGTCAGCCTTTGGTGTTGCCACATGAGCATGCTGAAATCATCTTTATGTCATGCCGACATCATATTCCATGTGGTATGATGACATACTGCTATTGTCAACAGTATAGTTTGTTGACTTTGAATTTTTTCTATTTGGGAAAAACTTCATACTGCTACAACTTCACCATATGGAGTCCATTTTCGAAAAAGAATATACTACTGGAATCAACATGACAAGAATTACATGATGGCGCTAGTTTTGTCTGAATATGAGAACTTTGATTTTTTGTTCTTTTTGGATCCATTTGGATCTAGGAGGGTTAGAATAACATAATTACATGCACCCTCTCATTATTATGTACCTTTTCTAGTTTTTCAGTTATACCATTGTAACTCCATTGTAACTAATATTTCTAAGGATTGATGGTGTTGTATGTGGCATTAATTATGAATTTCATTTTGTGTAAATATGGATTGTGGTTACATTGTGGTTGGGACTATAGCAAGGGTCATATTAGAGATATTTTATTTACCTTTGTAAGACAACTCAATATCTCTCTCTATATATATATGTCTGTGTGTGTGTGTGTGTGTGGAATCTATTTTTATGATGGCCACATTTTGTTCCTTCATCGCCTCGATTGGGAGTTTGGGGTGTCCTTGGATATCTCCACCATTCTTACCCTCATTACTTAAAGTGATAATATGTGTCTTGTTTCTAACACTACTACATACACCCTCCTTCATGATATCATTGTTGATGGAAGGGTTAATGGATAAATTGGGTGCTTTTCATATGGATCACATCAGTTGTGTTATTTCTACAACTAACAATGATCATACTTTGATTTTGGTTAATGGTTTAGTCCATGCCCATGTATTTATAAAACAGATTTGTCATTCTTTGAATCTTTCCAATAGCTCGATGACAATACGCCTTTATACAACAACTTATGTGTTTTCTGGTCATCTTAAGGAAAATATGTCCAGTCCTCCAGGATCTTCTCTTTTCTTTGTGGATGGAGAGTTTGGAATCATTTTCACCCTTTGGGACCACTATGCATATGTTTTATTCCATTTCAGAATACCCAAGTTTCACACAACCAACAAGGATCTATCTTAAGTGGTGGTATTCCCACTATCACATTCAAATAGGTATATGGCCTCTCTTCAAATGGATAGTGGAAATAATTTCTTCTTAAATGATGAGGAAATGGTACAAAACTTGAGAGAATAAATGGAGAATAGTCATGTTGATAGTAGTGTTTAGTGATTTATTACTAATAAGTAGTTAGTTATAATATATTTAAATAAAAATACAAAAAGTGTTAACATTTTGGATTAGGTTTTCCTATAAGAATAAGTTGACTCTATGCAAAAGACACTTTTTGATATCAAAACAATAATTTAGTCTATTTTTCTCAACTCTTCATTTCGAGCAAGATCTTGACTCTCTATTTTAAGTCCACCCCAACATAGGGATTGGTAACAAGGATGTTTAACTTACATGGATTTTTTCGAACACACACTTGCATCTAAAACCACTATCTCAATCGTAAAATGGTTGAAACAAATGGAAAACACCTCAACAGAGTAAAAAAAAACATTAGAGTCAAACAATCCAAAAACATTTCCATAATCGTGCAATCCCCACAAATCAAAAAAATCCCTAATAAAATATAATGAATCTTATTACAACTGCTTCAACAAAACTCCCAAACTATTGTTGTTATACATCATATCGATTTTTTTGAGGAGAGGCATGAGGTCAACATCCTATGAAAGAGCATAGTTCTGGGTGGTGAAAACACACCCTTTTCATTACATGTTTTGGAGGTTCTCAAGCATTTGGCTTTCCATATTCCTAGAAGCGCTTGAGAACTCTCCTCGTTAAATATGGAAGCCCACAAGGTGCTGAATGAGATCGGTGTAACCATTTCTCCTTTGACTAAGCATTAGTGGAATATCACTGCCTCCATTTCTCTATGTGTTATGCGGGTGATTTTTTCATTCTCCTCATTTCTCCATTCATTAATTTGTTTCATGCAACCATGTTCAGCAATTGGTATCAGAGATAAGGTGGGAGTTTTGGCCGCATATGAGAGAGGAGCATAGTCAAATTTAAGGCGTAGGGAGAGGAGAGGAGAGTCTGCTATCTCACACACAAAGAAGAGATCTCATGGGTTTGAGAGATCATGTGCAGAGGAGTAAATCTAAGTCATAGTAAGGGTGGATACTAGGACTGTGCAGGTTGCATGGAGGACGCGGGTAAAATATTTCTCGACCAAGACCTCGGCACAAAGAATCTAGAGTTCAAGATCGCTACCATGATGGAGTTTTTTACATCATCTTTGTTTGTGGAGTTGCGAGACACGGGGCCACCCATTATACATTGGTTGTATCGAGGGTGGAGGGCATGTTATGACTTTAAATCGTGTCTGCTAGAATACTTAGAGGGGGAGTGAATCAATATTAGTACTTTATTACCACTTTTAACAACAATGTGTATTCTTTAACTTTATGAGAAGAATTCAAAAATTCAACATTATCATTTAATGTATCCTCAACAGTATAAATCAACCATAAGCAATAACAAACCACAAATACATAGTACACTAGAATTTTATGTGGAAATCCAATGCGAGAGAAAATCACAGAATGATTTTCTTATATGTCAAAAGAAATACATTTGTAGGAAGCACCAAATTCATTATTTTCTAGCTACAAATGGAAGGAGGATCCAACCCCCTAGTTTTCACGATCCAACCTCAAGGAATCTCCAACTCCTCAATTCTCTGGCACCAACCGAAACGAGGATACACCCCCCCTTTCCTTGCCCTATCCAACCACCCAAAAATATAAACGTATACAACCCGTCACTACTATTGAATCAATCAACATGTTACTGATCTATCACTATTACTCCCACAAACTGTCACTTCTTTTGTAATTCATCAACTATTACCAATGAAGCCCATATGCCTCAAAACCTCATACCAAGATCCATAAGAATGAATTCCAAATCAAATACTCATGAACTAATAAGACATTTATGTGTTGTACTACTACATAATATAGACCGTAACACATAGAGTAAAACATAGCTCTAGAACTTTAGCTGGCTTGATGAATTTGATTTTTTGATCTTTAGTTTTTCTCAACAGATCGACGCCCTGTGCTTTGTAACTCGCATATGTTCGGGATCTGTCCCACTGTGGCTCACACATGTATGCTCCCTACTTCCTCTGCAGCTCATGGATTTTTTTTCTTCTCTGTGCATCTGTGTTTTCCTTCACTGAACCCTACCCTACATATGTCTGCACTTTTCTAAGTGTGCAACTCACGGATGTTGCTCTCCTTCACTGCAACTTGTGGATAACCTCATGAAAATACTAGAACAATAATAACAACTTCATCCCTTAGTCTCCTGCAACTTCTCTCTTCATGTGTTAGTCCATAATCCAAACTCTTATGTTCCTTTGAGATATCTTAATATTCTCTTCACTTTCATAACATGTGTTTCCTTTGCTGTCACTTGAAACCTTGCAACCTATCTAGCTACCTACATCACATCTGTATATAAAAAAGTAACCTATCCAGTTGCCTGCATCACATCTGTATAAAAAAAAAGTAACCTATCCAGCTGCGTGCATCACATCCGGTCTAGACGATGTCACATAGAGTAAGCTATGCAACTTTGTAACCTCCTATATAAAAAAAAAAGTATGACATATTTTATGCATGGTAACCCTTTTCCGACACCTATCATTATCCCATGGTAGCCCTTAGCCGACACCTATCATCTTTATTGCATAACATCTACTTGGTTATGCATAATTCAATATTTATCATACCTCAATGCCGAATATGCATGTTACATTTTATCACTATTTTCATATAATTGATATCATCAAATAAATGAAAATGTCCATTCAGGAAAAATGGAAATGTTAATTGTCATTACATTCTTGTCCAACATTTATTTGAGAGTCATTGTAGTGGCACGTCCGAAAAGTTTAAATAATTTAAGTAGCAAGGAACATAAAATACATTTGATTTCAATAATGTAAAAATATAAGATGCGTTCAATTCAAACAATTCAGATATCATAAAAATACATCGATTTTCTCTAACTTGCACTGCATTGCATTACATACAATGTAACTATACTTCTTTTTCCATTTCTCCTCTTCCCTTAATGATTTTTTCTCTTTACAAGCATGCTGTATGAGATAATAACTCCCAGTGTCAAAAGTCTCCCGATATTAATATTCTTTTGAGATGGTATTATGTCTCCTGATATTCTTGCTACCCACGCGCTAATCACTTTCATCATTTTTAGATTCCTGAAAGTTATGTGCGTCGAGGAAATGACAGAGATTTCAAAATTCTTGATAATCTCTGCACGCAGGAAGAATACGATTTGAATATTCTTAATAATCAGAATGTTTTTATATGATGGTGATTACATTTAAGTATGTGGTGGAGAAAACAGTAAACGCAATGATAGGATTAGTCATGGATCATTTGAGTAATGCAGTATGCCGAAGGCGGAAGAAAAGCATACAATGTCAGCCACAGTGGGAATTTTAATTTTAGACAAAACAGTAAAAGCAGTGATAGAATGTCGGGCCTCAACCATTAAGTTGGTTCAGTTTTAGAGACAGATATTCCTTGTTTCATTAAGGTGTTTAGTGCATTGTTTGGACTTGGACTGCTTTCTATTTTATAACAATTGTAATTTTTAAGCATTGTCCTATGTTGGGAAACAAATGAAGAAAATTGAGGTTGTGAATGCTCCCATTCAAATCAACTAACTACACTCTAAAGTAGATCTTTTAATTTTTGGTAATCATGACATTGAAGATGGATTTTTTTTTCTTATTATATAAATGATGAGTCTGCAGAGGTGCAACGTCTAGAAGCGGGGCGGGGTGTCTCATTCTATTCGATAGTTTCCTCTCTTGAAAGGCCACATTGAAGTAAAACCTAATACCATGTAGAGGTGCAACGTCTTGAAGCGGGGTGTCTCGTTCTATTCGATAGTTTCCTCTCTTTAAAGGCCACATTGAAGTGAAACCTACCACCAGGTGTATCCCTATAGTTGGAATCGCGTTATCCCTTGTATGATAGCTTTTTACATTGAGGAAGGTATTTATGAGGTGGTATTTATACAATTTTTTAGCTTGTAAAATCCATTTCATGGCTCTTACCCCACCTTCCTTTCTTCACAATTAACTCTCGAATGGATTTAAGAATGCACTAAGCCCCCTTTATTTAATTAATATAATGTGTCTGAGATCTTCCTGAAATTTTTAACCGGATACATAAGGAGGATAAGAAAAACTCATTGTGGTAATATCATGTTGATTTTCTTAGTTCCTCAAAAGGAACATGTTAGCAACTCAAAATTTTATTTGTTTCTTGAAATTGATCTCTCATAGTCTTAAAATGTTTAAGGTAGCTTTGGGATCTTTTCTTGTTTATTTATGGTTGACCCTTTTAGTCCCTTTGGGAGGGTTAGGGTTATGCGAGCGTTGACTTTTCCATTAAATATGTTGAAGAATGATTTTTATTAGTTATAGATGGATATGTAATGTAACTAGTGTTAACTTAATGAATATGAAATTTGGAATATGAAATTTGGCTTTTTCTCACATGCTCCTAGAAGATGACCTTTAAATGAGATATATAGTTATGCTACATGAGATTAAGATTGTATTGGGTTGTTGATTTATTTATAATTATGATTATCGTATTTCTCCTTTACACACATTGTTGCTTGAATAATGATAGGGTTTAGTAGAATAGCCTATTGCTCCATTAAACATTGTTCATGTATGGTTGAATTAGTAACTAGAGTACCATTGCCCCATTAAACCTTGCTAGTGTTGATTAAATTTGAGTAAATAGATTCTCTTGTGCCATGGATAATATTGATGTATGATCGATTAAGTACTCGGATTTTTGTTGTGCAATGAAATAAATTAGTTTACTCTTGCGCCATGGATAGCTAATGTTGATGAATGATTGTTTTAGAAATTAGAGTTTTCGCGCACCATGAAATAAATGTTGATGTATGATTGATAAAGATGATGATTACCCTTGACCCATGAATACTTGATGATTAAGATCAATTGATTGACCTAGTTGATTTCGTCTTGATTGCATTAGTGGGATTTAGACACCTCCTTGTCGCTTAGAACAATCGCCAACCATGAGACCTTAAATGGTAAAAACAAATCAGAGGAATCCTAGGCTTGAGCATTCCTTATGTGTCCTGGAGGTCCTAACTATTCAGGGTAGGTTGGGAAGATAGTTATTTTATCATTCAACGATATGGTTACTCATTATTTTATTTCTTTGGTTGATTGTGATGTGTTGAACTGCACCGCTAGTTATGTTTATGTGTTGATCATGTGTCGCCATCTTTTATGTTAATGTGTTGGCTTGTGTCATTATTGATTACTTTAAGGTATCACTTGTAATGTCTAATATTACATATATAAAAAGTATGAAGAACACAAATAAATAGCTAAAAATGGTAGATGAACAACAATATAACCATAACAACAACAAAATAATACCAAAATGATACCAGAAAAAAGGACTTTAATTACTGAGATCAATGTTCACTTCCCTCTTCGAGGGGGAAACCTCTAGCAAAGCAGAGCTCTATTACAATAATATCCAAGACAAAAGTTCTCATACCCTCGACTCCTATTTATACTAAATATGTCTATCAAAAAACCATCTAGAGGAAGATCCTTCTAAAGCAAAAGCTTCTATTAGGTCTTCTTACATTGGAATTATTCTTCCTTATTGCTAGGCCTTATTAATATTTACCTTTATTACATGGAAATATATTATTCTAACTACATGATGGGTTAGGCACCTAACATGTCCTCCCCCTTGAAAAACAACCTTGTCCTCAAGGCTTGAGATGGGGAAATTGTTGCAGAATGGTAGCTGGTTACCAAGTGGCATCTTTTAGAGTTGTATCTTTCCACTGGACTAACACTTCCTTGATGGTTCGTTGATGCAGTCGATGCTCACGCTGGTCCAAAAATTCTTGTGGTTGTAGCCAAATGGAGCCTTCTTCGTCCAACTTAGGAAGGTTGGTTTAAGTTTGGCACTTCGTTCCAATCACCTCCTTTAAGCATGAAATATGAAAAACATGAAGTAGCTTAGAATGACTGGGAAATGATAACTGGGATACCACTTGTACCACATGCTTGAGAACAATATAAGGACCATAAAATTTTGGCGCGAGTTTGTGACAATGGTTAGCCTTGAGGGAAGTTTGCTTGTAAGGTTGTCGTCAAAGAAACACCTGATCCCCTTCTGCAAATTGATGTTCAGAGCAACCTTGATCTTCTTGTTGCTTCATGTGATTTTGGACCATGACCAAATTCTATTTGAGGGTACAAATAATAGTCTCTCGAACTGTAAGTGTGTGGTCAACCGCCTAGACCTTCGAGACACCTAGAAAATATGATAGAACTGAAGGTGGATTTTTTCCATATACTACTTCAAAAGGAGTCATGGGCGTAGCTGTATGACAATTTAGGTAAGCCTACAACAAAATCCTTAGAGATATCCCACCAAATAGAAGGTGGAATTGGAAGCAGTTTTAGTGTGCCAGGAAATTTGACTTTTTCACCCTTGTTGCATTGAAACACATCACATTCAGCCAAAAAATTATGAACGTCCTGTTTCATACCCTCATAGAAAAAAAGAACGTTTGAACCGGTCATAGGTTTTGGTAAACCCGAAGATCCCAATTGTGGGTGTAGCATGAAGCTCAAAAAGTACCGTGGATTTAAGTTTTGACTTTTTACTTAAATAAAAATGGGCTTTGTATCAAATCTTATCATTGAGCCAAGAGTACCCTGGGGAAACTAGAGAATTTGATTGCAGTTGTTGTATCAGATGCGAACTTTTGGGATCTTGTAGCCATTTCTGGCGAACAACTTGGAGCCAATATAGTACAATGAAAGAGAGAGAAAAAAGAGACCCGTCATATTCATATTTTTTGGAAAGTGCATCAACAACCACATTGTCTTTTCCTTTCTTGTGAATGATCTCATAATCATATCCAAAGATCTTTGTCACCCATTTTTCTTGCTCAGCGGAGGAAAGGTGTTTCTCCATAAAATACTTGAGTCTTTGATGATCTGTCTTAATTTGGAAGTTTTTCCCCAATAGATAAGGGTGCCAAAGATCCATGACATGCATAATAGCCAACATTTCATTTTTATAGATTGATTTTCCCAAATTTCTCGTGGACAATTGTTTGTTGGTAAAGGCCAACGAACGACCCTCTTACATAAGAACAATGCCAATTCATTTCCTGAAAGAATCACATTATAGGACAAAGGTCTTTGTGAAATTAGGAAGGGCCAGGACCGGAGTGGTGCACATGGCCATCTTCAAGTTTTGAAAATCTTGAGGGGTTGTTCGAGTCCAGGTGAAATAATTATTTTTAGGGAGTGCAGTGTGAGGTGTTGCAATCCTTCCATAATTCTTAACAAACTTGCGATAATAACTTGTTAAACCTAGAAATCCCTGCAAGCTTTTGAGAGATTTTGGGTCAGACCAATCTGGCATAGCTTCAATATTTTTAGGATCCATCCTGTCCTCATCCTTGCCAACAAGATTACCCAATTACTTGACTTCTGAGTGTAAGTTTTAAACCTATGAAATAAAGCAATGCATATAGATTCTTAAGAAAAACAAAATTTAATCAATGGCTCATACATAGAGTACACAGATATTTTATATCGAAAACCCTCAATCAGGAAAACCTTTCTTATATTCATTATATCGAATTTCACCATTCACCATAAAATATATATACAATGTTTTTAGGTATTCTGTAGATACCAAAACCCTAATCCCTTAATCCAAGATTAATTTACAAAACCGCTAAAAATAGAAAAAAATTCCCAAAAACAAATTGGGTACCGCCCATTGTTGAACGTTGCGCATAACCAGGGGGGGAATACCTACCCCCCCTGGGACCCCCCTAGGAAAGAGGCTGATGCACACAACACAAAGAGCACTAATAGAGGGATTGTCAAATGCAGTTTTCATATCTGATGCGCCCACACACACACACATGTAAAGAATATAACACATACCCAACATTATCCCACTTGTTTTTTTCTTTGCATCCAGGGGTCCAGGCGATTATATAGTCAACAATCCAGGGAAACAATGCCCATTGTTACTCTACACCAGGAGAACTTTTCTGTGCTCACAAACTTTGTCAATGTATCTGCAACATTTTTCAAAGTGTCAACCTTTTCCAACAACACCTTCTTTTCCTCAACCATGTCTCTCCCAAAGTGATACTGAACATCCATATGCTTTGTCTTCGAATTATAAGTTGGGTTCTTTGCCAGGAAGATTGCACTTTGACTTTCACAATCTAATCTCACTGCTTGTTGTACCAACCCAATACTTGAACACAATATTTATAACCATAATGCTTCCTTCATTTCATGAGTCGTTGCCATGTATTCAGCTTCTGTAGTTGAGAGTGTCACTAATCTAGGTGGATATTGGTGGCCACCCACCTTTTCCAAATGGATCAAAACAGTTTTCTGACAATTTTGACAATTTACTATTTTTAGTAGGTTTTAACTTTTGGGGCCATTTTGATGGCCCAAATGAAGGTTTTTCAAGATCGAGGTTCTCAATGATAGACAGAGTCATGATTGAGCCCCCAAAATGAATCTCCTCGAAGATACCTTTAATATGAGCTATCACACGCCTAAAATGAAGATCGTATGCAAAAGTTATGACCCCGGGAATTTGATGTACTCACTTACCCAAACAGGGCCCACATGACTTTTGGCGCTTGATCTCCTAGGGTTAGGTTTTTGGATGTCTAGGGTTTTTGGAATTCCTTATTGTAAAAATTTCTTCAGAGCCTCATTCTAATCATCTTCTTGTGAATGCGAGTAGCCATCACATCTCTTCTCAGAGATAAGTTGCCACCATTCTAGCGAGTCTTTCACTCTGTATTTTTACAGTCTTTGTACATTTCTTTCATTAATAGAAATCATGTATTACTATATATCTATGTTTATGGTTGCATCTTTGATACATTTTTGTTATATTATTGAATATCTGTGATATCTCTGTGCATTTATTTATTATATCTCTAATCTCATTTCGTGCCGAAAATAATCTGGATCAACCACTACATCCTGACTTTTTCTCATCCAACCGATTGCTCCTCCAAATAGGTTAAACACATACCCACTTGTAGATATTTTGTGATCCAGATCTCCAACCCAGTTTGCATCAACAAATCCATGTATGTCGACCACTCTGTCCAATCCTAGTCTTCCTTGGTAGCACAATCCATAATTGGTAGTGCCACGCAAATACCTAAAGACCCTCTTCACTAGTGTCCAATGTTGCTTCCCTAGTTTTGACATATACCTGCTCAAAAATCCCACTGCATGTGTAGTGTTTGGTCTAGTATAGACCATTGCATACATCAAACTGCGAACTACAATGGAATACGGAACATGGGACATGTCCTCTTCCTCCTCCTGTGTCTTGGGACACTGATATGCAGATAATGTTACACCTATAGGAATATGAACCTTGACCGCTTTACTTCCATGCATATTAAACCTCTCCAATATCGTCTCAACATATTTTCTCTGATTCAACCAGAGTTTCATGTTTGCAAGATCTCTTTTAATCTCCATTCCCATAATGAAGTTAGCAACACTGATATCCTTCATGTCAAATTTGGAAGATAGTTGTGATTTCACCTCCTTGATAACATCCATGTTATTTCCTACCAAAATCATGTCATCAACATACAACAGTACATAAATGAAGTGATTACCAACCTTCTTGGAATATACACAGTGATAAGCCCTACTTCTTACAAATCCCAATCCAAGGATGTATGTGTTAAAATTTTGGTACCACATCCTAGGTGATTGCTTCAGACCATATAGTGACTTCTTTAGCTTACAAACCAAATCTTTCTTTCCCTTCACTACAAAGACTTCTAGCGGGTTCATGTAGATTTCTTCTTCCAGATCCCCATGTAGGAATGTTGTCTTCACATCCATCTGTTCGACTTCAAGATCAAAAGCAATAGCAATAGATAAAAGAAATCTAATAGAAGTTAACTTAGCAACAAGAGAAACAATCTGACCAAAGTCAATTCCCTCTACCTGGGAATAACCTTTTTCTACTAACCGATCTTTGTATTTCTCCACTTTACCTTGTTCATTAAACTTCTTCTTAAACAACCATTTTCTACCAACAAATTGTATTCCATCTAGCAACTCAACTATATCCCATGCCTCATTCTTATCCAAGGCATCCATTTATTCAACCATGGCCTTCTTCAAGAGTTTACTATCCTCTGAATTCACTGCTTCCCTGACAGTTCTGGGATCATCATCAGTAATAGATAAATCAAAATAGGAATGGAAATTAGGTGGACTATATCTTTCTGGTTGCCTTTTATCTCTCACTTATTTCCTCAATACTGGGGTATGGGGTTCTTCTTCTTCTTCTTCTTCTAATTCCTCTTCTTCAGATGATTCAGATTTTGCATCATCTAACTCAAGCTCTATTTTCTCAGGTTCGTCTTGCGTTGGTAGGAATTCCTATTTGGACACATCTTTTACCTCTCTGAAAACAACATCTGTAAACAATCTTCTTGGTTTCTGGGTTCCAAAGCTTATAACTTTTCACACCATCTTTATAACCAATAAAGATACACTTTTCATCCTTTTTACTAGCTTACTCCTATTTTCCTTTGGAACATGTACATAAGCATCACAACCAAACACTCTAAGATTTTGAAGATAGGGTTTCTTTCCATACCATACCTCGTGTGGAGTTTTATCATCCAACGTTGATGAAGGTGATCGATTGACCAGATAACATTCCGTACCCACTGCCTCTGCCCAGAATTCTTGTCCTAACCCGACATCAATGAGAATGCTCCTTGCTTTTTCCATCTGTGCCATGTTCATCCTTTATGCAACTCCATTCCGTTGAGGAGTGTATGGAGTAGTCTTTTTCCAAGTGCTATACCACACTTCTTACATAATTCTTTGAATTCATTTCTGTAGAATTCTCCACCATTATCTGTTCTCAATACCTTTATTTTCTTCTCTGTCTAATTTTCTACCAGAGACTTAAACTCTTTAAATTTATCAAATACCTCAGATTTCTTTGTAAGAAAATAAATCCATGTGTTCCTTGAAAAGTCATCTATGAATGAAACATAATAAACCGATTTACTTAAGGATCAAAGAGGAATAGGTCCAAACACATCACTGTGTATCAACTCTAAGATCCCCTTTGCTCTTGTAGCACCAGATGGGAATATTACTCGATTTTGTTTACCATATATGAAATGTTCACAGAAATCAAAATCCGAAGTGCAATTAGACATACCTTCAACCATACCTTTACCATGTAGTTTTTGAAGGCCCTTTTCTCCAATATGTCCCAGTCTTTGATGCCACAGCATGGTCTTCTTTCCAGGGACAATATTGGTCTTGTCTTCTTTATTTCTTTGTTCAGGGACAACATAACTTTTACACCCATTAGTATAAGTGCTTCCCAACAACTTGTATAGATTTCCACACCGAACTCTCCTCTTCAACACCATTTGTCCTCGTACCATCTTGCAAGTGTTTTTTCCAAATACAGTATCCACTCCTGCATCATCCATATTGCTTACATATATTAGGCTCCTGGCTAGTTTTGGAATGTATGGAACTACATGGAGAGTTCTAATCCTTCCATCGTTTAGCAACAACTTAACCCTTCCACGTCCCAAGATTTTTTCTGTCGACTCATCTCCTAGGAATACATCACCACCATCATATTTTTCATATTCAGAGAACCACTCCCTGTGAGGAGTCATATGGTATGATGCACCTGAGTCGATCAACCATACATCATGGTTTTCATGTGTACTTGTAGATGCCAGGTAAACATCACCTCCTTCTTTAGTGGAGGTTTTTGCCTCTATGGAAGAGGTACTATCAGATCCCTTTGGTTTATCAACCTTCTTAGACTTGCAATCTTTCCTATAATGCCTTGTTTTACCACACTTCCATCATTTCCTCAAATATTTTCCTCGAGACTTAGATCTACTGTAGATTTAGATCTCCCCCCCAAAGGTTTACCAATATTCTTGTCTTGGGTACAACCTCTTACAAATAAAGAATATGTGCTATGACTATCCATGCTTTTCTGCCTCATCTCTTCAGATAACAAGGATGAAATTACATCCTCATACTTCAATGTAGATTGAGTGGTACTACCAATTGCTACAACTAGATTATCCCAAGAGTATGGCAAAGAACATAACAAAGTAATACACTTATCTTCTTCTACAATCATAATATTAACAGAGACAAGTTGACTTACCAGAGTATTAAAGGCATTTAGATGTTCTGTCACAGAATATCCATCTTCCATCCTAAGATGATACAAATTATTTCGAAGAAACAACTTGTTTACCAAGGACTTTGATTGATACAAATTCCCCAACTTATCGAATAGTTCCTTGGCTGTAGATTCTCCCGAGACATTCAATAAAAACGAATCTGCTAGGCAGAGTCAAATAGTACTCCTTTCTCTTCTATCCAACTTCTCCCAATCTTCCTTTGACATACTAGTAGCTGGTGTACCAATAGTTTGTGTACTAGTAGGTTGTGTACCGGTAGCATGTGTGCTTGTAGACGGTGTACCAGTAGGTTGTGTACCAGGATCCACAATGATCCAATGTTCTTTGTCTACAAGAAGGTCCTCCATCTTGAGCTTCCATAGCTCAAAGTTTTTATCGTTGAACTTATCTATCTCGATTCTAGATGAGCTCGCCATTCCTCTTTCTATACTCGAATCTCCACTGCAAAAGCTCCCACTAAACCCAAGTTTATCACAGACCCAAGATAAACTTGATCTATCAAAACCGAGCCAAACCCTCAACAACAAAGGCATCCCTCGGAAGCCAAAAATGAGCTTTGATACCACATGTAAGTTTTAAACCTATGAAGTAAAGCAATTCATATAGATTCTTAAGAGAAACAAAATTGAATCAATTGCTCATATGAAGAGTACACAAATATTTTATACCGAAAACCCTCAACCGGGAAAACCTTTGTTATATTCATTATATCGAATTTCACCATTCACCATACAATATATATACAATGTTTTTAGGTATTTCGTAGATACCAAAACCCTAATCCCTTAATTGTGGATTAATTGACAAAACCACTAAAAATAACAAAATCCTCTAAAAATAGCAAAAACCACCCAAAAATATTTTTTGGGGCGTTGCCTCGGGATACTGGCCATTGTCAAACGCTTTACGTAACCAGGGGGGGCATACCTGCACCCCCCTGGGACCCCCCTAGGAAAGTGCCTGATGCACATGACACAAAGAGCACTACTAGAGGGATCGTCAGACACAATTGTCATATATGACGTGGCCACACACACACATGTAAAGAATATAACACATACCCAACACTAAGGTGCCAAAAGCACATTTAGAGTGTTGAGGAAAAGTTGGTGTTGGGAGAGTATATGGAGAACTCTATCTACATGAGCAAGATGGGTTGTCAAGGTTTTTTTGTAGATTAGGATATCATCAAAGAAAACTAAGACAAAATGAGGAAGAAAAGGACGAAAGACATGATTCATGAGGCTCTGGAAAGTTGAGGGAGCATTACACCAACCAAATGTCATGAAAAAAAATTCATAGTGTCCCTCATGATTTCTAAAGGCAGTACTAGGAATGCCTGCCTCTTTCATACGAATATGGTGGTAGCCATAACGAAGTTCAAGTTTAGTAAAGAATTGTGCGCCACATAATTCATCCAAGAGCTCATCAATGATAGGAATGGGAAATTTGTCTTTAACGATGAGTTTGTTGAGGGAGAGGAAGTCAGGATACATGCGTGAAGAAACTTACTTCTTAAGGACCATGACCATAAGAGAAGAGTAGGGGATTATACTAGGGTGGATCACACCTGCATTGAGCAATTCTTGAACCATTTTCTCAATTTCATTTTTTGGGAAAAGGGGTGATGATAGGGATGGATATTGGGAGGAAGGCCTCTTGGGACAAGGGGAATGGAATGATCATGAACATGATGGGAAGGAGGGATTCCCTAGGGAGTGGAAAAAATCACTTGATGCTTAGAGAGGATTGATTGGAGGTCCTGCAGAACAAAGGGTGTCTCAGTTGCCTGTATGGCATGGATTTGGGAAATAATGCTAGAATGATATTTCTTGAGTAGATTTTCCATGTGATGGGAAATAATGATTTCTAGGGAACCCACGGTGATTATTTGGATCTTATATTGTTGGCCCTCCTAGTCAAATTGCATGGTTAATTCCTTAAAATCCTTGAGAATGGGACCCAAATTCATTAGCCATTTTGCACCCAACAAAATGTCACAACCGCCCATGTCAATAGAAAACATATGAGATTTCAGGTGGTATTCACCAATTTGGAGACACACATTTTCACAACACCCTCCACATTTCATGGACCCACCATTGGAAATCATGATTTGGAAATCATTGACTGAACAAATATGGCTATTAGTAACTTGGGAAATGTGGCGATGAATACAATTTTGAGTGATTCCACTATCAACAAGAATGATGACCTTCCTATGCTTGATGTAACCAATTAGCTTGTGGGTTTGGGGAGGATAGAATCCAATGAGAGCATTTAGGGAAATGAACGGTTCTACTTCACGAGTCTGAGGGAGGGGTTATGTCAGTTGGTTTAGGTGACAAAGACACAAGGGGATCCTCAACATTCTCTTCCGAAAAATCCTCTCAGATGGCCATAAAAAGATTTTGTTCCTTACACTTTTGTCCTGGAAAATATCTGTCATCACAATTATAACAAAGGCCTTTGAGTTGGCATTCATCCATTTTGGCCCTGGTCAATTTCTAGATCTTTAGTGGATTAGAATGAGGAGGGGGAGTTACGGGTTTAGTGCGAGGAATAAAGGAGGGTTTTTTTTTTTGAGAAGAGACAACGTGTTGTGCTTCCTTATCTCTTTTAGTAGCTTCCACCAAAATCTGAGGCCAAACCATGAGGACATGAGAACAAATCTCATCCTTGAGGCCACTAATAAAAAAATATCGGAAAAAATAATCAGACATGCCCTCTATACGAAAAGTCGGTCTCTCAAAAGAAGCTATACAATCTTCCATGGTGCCAGATTGTTTCAACTTTGTGAAATGGCCTAAATGGTTGGTGTTGGTGTCAAAGCATTCATAAAGCTATACCACAAAGTGTGTCCAAGCCACATACCCTTGGCTATCATTTTTTCTCCATTGCGACCATTGCCAACATTCTTGATCTATATGGAGAACACCATACCGACGTTTTGCCAACTCATATGTGATTCCATACTAATAGAAATAATGTTCCATTTGATTTCCCAGCTAGTGGGATCTGATCCATCAAATTTAGTCACATCCACACGTGAAAGGTGTAGGTCACGCTGAAAGTGATGGGGCTAAAAATTCTGGGACTGAGAGGAAGTTTCACCTTCGATATGCAAAGGTGGACATATAAGGGAAGATCTGCAGGGATATGCATATTGGAATAGATCATCGTAGTGACATATTCAATCTCGGTAGTAATGAATTGTTTGAGATATTGTTTGAGTTCCACGATTGAGGCAGTGATTGAGGAATGCATCTTTTGATTGATGGTGGCAATATTGGCACTGAGCTATCACACTTCTTGTTGTGTTTCTGTGAAATTAGAGTGCAAGGTACTGAAGAGAGCTTCCAAGTCTTCGTTATGGGTATGGGCCATGATGACGAGGGAACACGAAAAGAGGCGGATGGTACCACACGAAATATGGGATATGGGTGAAGTGTATCAAAATGATCAGGGAGATCAGTGGAATCCAATGGGGTAAATCCCAAATAAGGGTGTTGGAAAGGGGTCGAGTAAAAAAGATAAAACAAATTATGAAGAATGATAGGTATTACTGTGATAAGGGCGAAGGGAGAAATCCAACAGAGTAGGTCTCAAATAATGGGTCCAAACAGGATCCAAACTCAATAGGTCCCAATTTCTTAATAGGAAGAAATTTGTAGTAATTTCGGTACTTGAATTCAGTAGACATAGTTGCGTCGCAATAGATCTTGTTTGTTCTTTTTTTGTTTCCATCCCAAGGGTTAGGTATTCAACGGTTCTACAAACAAGGGTTTTCCCTGTGCTATAACTCTTTAATATACGTGTGGGGTCCAACAGTAGTACTCGGCCCAATATCTCAAAGAGCCAACTAAGGAGCCTAGATCATTCCCTTAGCCATACTATATGACTACCTAGGTACTAGAGAGTATCTTCCTGAGTGTTGTTCTCAGTAGCACTATACCAGTCAGGCAACCGATCATTTTATCTATGAAGGACCTCAGGAGATCTAGGTCGATCCGTATACAAGTGTTGTCTGATGCACTACCACTCGAAGGGGTACCAACAAGGGTTACAAGGGTGGCCAACAGGTGTGCGTTTAAGTACCACTTGTATTTCCTGCGTGTATGGATCCCCGACCATGGGTTTATGTGAATAAAAACATATCTCTGTATCTTAAAGACGTCGTAATATGTCTCTACCCTGAAACAATTAACCCATAATTTTCTATCGTGGAAGGTGATCTGATGCCACTTGTAATATTCCATATACAAAAAAAGTATGCAGAACATTAATAAATAGCTAGAAATGGCATATGAACAACAATATAACCAAAACAACACCACAATAATATCATAATGATACCCGAATAACACCAAAAAGAGCACTTTGATTACGGAGAGCAATGTTAACTTGTCTCTTCGAGGGGGAAACCTCCAACAGAGCAGAGCTCTATTACAACAATATCCAAGACAAAACTTCTCGTACCCTTGACACCTATTTATACTAAATATGTTTATAAAAAGAGCCATCTAGAGGAAGATCCTTCTATAAGTAAAAGCTTATATTAGGTCTTATTACATTGGACTTATTCTTCCTTATTGGTAGGCCTTATTAATATTGACCTTTATTACATGGAAATATATTTTTCTACCTACGTGAGGGGTTAGGTCCCTAACATAATGCTTTTAATTATGATGTCATGTTGATTATGCGTTTCTATGATTTATGTGTAAAGATTATTTTATCCTATTGCAAAAAAAAAAACAATCCTATCGTACTTCGTTTGTTGTTCTAATAGCGAGCTCGTTACATAAAGGTAAATCCAACCCGATGCTTGGAAACATATTTTACCAAATTAATTACTCTTTTGATAAATCTTACATAGGTCAAACTGGAAAATCCTTTAAAGCCTGATTGAAAGAGAATATAGATAATATTATCCACAACCGAATTTCCAAGTCAATTATCGGCGATAAATCCTTTAATTTCGAACATCTATTTTTTTTGACCAAAAAATATTTGTATCCTCTTCTCTTCATTACTCTTCTCTCCTCATTGGAATCCCACCATTCATCACCTTGATCATCCGACTTCCTCTATGTAGATGTCATTAACTTGATTATTTGGATCCTTTCACCAATTCTTCCTTCTAAATTGCATTTTTCTTCAGGATCTAAGTGTTTCATTTCCACATATCTCCTAGTGTCTCTATGATTCCACCTCACGTATTTGATGTCCCTATTTTATTAATGGTGTCATTATGTCTTTAATTTTCTCACATTATCTTTGTTTTTTTTTGTTTTCTGAATCTTTGATGTTTCTCCTTAATGTGTTTGTTAGTCTCCTCTCAAATGTTTTTATTATGTATTAATCTCCTTTGATGTCATCAGATCAATTAATATATTATACATTTTGTTTGACAACTATTTTATTATTTATTCTTTTGTAACAACCCCTCCGTTACAACTAGGAAAGCAACACATAAAAGGTATTTTTTTCTGCATTAGGAAATTTAACGTCAACAATATAAATCATAGAAACACAATAATACATGATGTCATAAGTAAAATTATTACCATATATGCATCATTTAAATCAATAACGATGCATTCAATGCATCAACAACAAAGATAGTGACACACAAACATAAATAGCATCATCGTTTAGCACATCCAAATCAAATTGAAACAATTTATAAATAATGATCAACCAAATAATGAATATTAAAATGACTACCCGCCCAACCTACCGTGTAAGTTCAGGACCTCCAAGGCACATAAGCAACACTAAAGGCTAGAATCCAATTGATTTTCACCATTTAAGGTCTCAAGGTTGGCGATTGTTCTGAGGAACAAGGAGGCATCTAAATTCCACTAACAAAATCAAGCCCCAATCAACTAGATGAAATCCATGAACCTAAACATCAATTATTTAAGCATAAGGGTCAGCATCAACTTGTCATCATGCATCAAATATAATTCACGGCATGCAAGTATTCTAACTAATTTCTAGAACCATCATACATTGACATAAATTCAAAGACAGAAGAGCAATCAACTTATTTAAATGGTGCGAAAGATCATAAGGGCTAAATGAATCCTATGTCATCATTATTCTAGGGCTTGTAAAATCATCCCATGTTACAAGTCCTTTTGTCCACTACGCCCAACTACTTCTGTTTTTTCTCTATATTTTTAAAATTTCTAAAACAGGAAGTCACTACTACTCAAAGTATTTTTATATAAGAGAGGTACAAGAATGGGTCTGCGCACTCAACCCTCTAGCATTACCTAAAGGATGTTTAAAGCAAAGTTTTGGTGAAAACACATCTCGATCCTATTTTCCAGTGTCTCTTGAAGAGTGGGAGCTCGGATAACACCATAATATCCGCCCTCTGTGAAGTTCAAGGTATCATCAGTCCAATCCGGAAGTTTCTTTCTTAAGTTCAATATTCTACAAGAATGAGAGCTTACCCAACCCGCACTTCATGTTTTCGGTTGACCATAATCGTTTAAGAGAAGGAGGAAAACGCAGCTTAGAATTCTCACTGGTAGGGTGCATTCGGCAGTTGACAGCCAACTCTATAAGAAGAAAAAAATCTCCCCAGAGAAATCGTCAGAGACTCCCTATGCAATACGCAGGGTAAGTATGGTCATTGTTGAGTGAAAACTACCGGAAAATGTGGATTAAGTTATGTAAAACACCGGGTAATTTCTAGGCCCAAGACGCAATGCTTGTGAATGGAATGGTTGTGTTTTCTCAAGGAAATTCGTAGCTTAAGAGTGAGGAAGGGACTAGGTACTCCAGTTGCACAACGTAGAGCAAGATGTCTTACTTAAAACTGAGAGCTCAAGGGTAATATATCAAGAAAAAATAAAAAAATTTGGGTGATTTCTTTTATAAAAATGCAGAGATTCACCTGGGTAAGACCACAAGGCGACCTCACAACACAGGGAAAAATCCCTCTAAAAAGACACAGGAAAACTTGTTGGTTGCAAAATTTATAGGAGAGGGATCCCATTTATTAATATAAAATACATAGTCCATGGACAATTTAATAAGTTAAATGAGGACCTATGCAAAGCTCTCCAATGAAGGGACCAATATATGCGTAGGGGTTTAATATAAGTGAATACAACATATCTTTCAAGATCTGATAAGTTAGCAATCCATGATTTTTTTTTTTTGGAAGGTCAAAATTAAGTGAAAAGAGCTTACGAACAATGTTGCGGACAATAAACTCTAGCCAAAATTTAAATGTCTAAGATAGACGTGATAACCCTTCCTTACATCCTAGATTTACAGAAATGAAAAAAAAAATATTTGATTAATGTTATATGAGGAACCCCTTACGGATTAAGCAATTATTAAAACCATATATAAAATTTAACTTATTGTAATTACAAATTTCAGTGAGTAATACCATAACCGTAATGACAGCTAGTTGTCCCTTTATTTCATTTTTAATGACTGGCACCTTTCTAAAACTTAGTTGTGTTAAATTTAGGAAAGTTATTTAGTTAGACTAGACTAAATACCTTTCTATGCTTAGACATATTTATGCTTTATTCCCTTCTCAATTTAAATTATAATTTAGTATTTACTTGCACACGTGTATTAATCACTCAGGATTTTTTTTTATTTTCATTGATTCTTAAATTGATTTATTTCACCCCCTCATCATTTAATTTAAAATTTATTTTTTTTTATTTTTTTGACTCACTTAAACTTAGGCTTAGTTAAATAATTATTTGAAAACCCCTAGACCCTTAGGGATTATGATTAATAAATTCATTCTTTAGATAATTAATCAATCAATTAATTAATTCAACAGGTGCTTAAGCTTTTAAGGTTTAACATTCGCTCAATTTTTCTAGGCCACCTAGATTCATTGACTCAATTTTTTTTATACTGTGACGTGCCTTTTAAGATGCACTCTGTGATCTAAGTATTTCACTCACCTTTGATCCACGAATAGGAACTAAAGTCAATCACATGTGTAGGATCACTAACATAATGTCTCAAACAGATACATGAAAAACATCGTGTATACACCTCAAGAATCAGGAAAGGATAGTCGATAGGCCACGTGCCCTTTATTTTCCACAACTTCAAAAGGCCCCACAAATCTAGGAGAGAGTTTAGCACCCTTTCCAAACTTAATCAAACTCTTGTGTTGTTTCAACCGCAAGAATACTCGATCACCAACTTCATAACTATGGTCAACGTGATGCGCATCGACATAACTCTTTTATCAATCTTGCACTTATTTAATACTTTGTCTTATAGTTTTCATTTTCTCTTACATTTCTTGGATCACTTCTAGTCCTCCCTTGACCCTATCCTCAAATCAATCCCAGCTCAAAGGCATTTGACATAATCACCCATAAATAAACTCGAATGGTACCATCTTAATGGTGCTTTGATAGTTTTTTTTGTGTGCAAACTCTACCAATGGAAATAACTCTTCCCAACACTTCTCTTGGTCCCTCACGTTCATATGCAACATATCTTCTGAGATTTGGTTTGTTCTTTCTATCTACCCGTCTGTCTTCGGGTGATATGTTGTACTAAAGTTAAGTTGGTTTCCCAAGGCCTCTTGGAAACTAGTCCAAAATGGCCCTATAAACACAGATCCTTGATCGGATATGATCCTTGTAGGCAAGCCATGCAATCTCACAATCTCACTGATACAAAATCTAGCTATTTATGGGGCTTGATACATCGTATGCATAGGAATAAAATGTGCACTCTTTGTTAGAGTCTCAACTACGATGAAAATTGAGTCATTCCTCCTTTCTGTGAGTGGAAATCCTATAATAAAGTCCATAGAAATGACCTCCCATTTCGATTCTAGAATAGAGTGTGGTTGTAGTACTCCTACCACCTGTCTATGTTTAGCGTTCACTTGCTGACATTCTAGACATCTCGCCACATAGTTTACTATGTCCACCTTCATTCTTTCCCAGAAGAATAAGGGTTTAAGGGTTTTCCTCATTTTTGTGACTCCTGGATGAGCCATATACACTACTCTATGAACTTCGTTTAAGATCAAATTTCTCAACTCGTCATGAGGAGGTACGTAAATCTGTGTATTATACCCCATAAATCCATCATTGTCCAAAGTATATCCTTCAAACCTAGGTACCAACATGGTGTCTTGTCCAATATTTTTTGTAACCTCTTTATACCAGTGATCGTAGCATTGTATATTTAGAATGTTTTCTCGAAGATTCGTCTGAAGAGGTATCACTGAAAATATGTGTGGTCTACAATTGAACGCATTTGCCACTCTGTTCATTATTCCTTTTATGTAGGTAATATGAAAATCGTACTCGCTAAGAATTTATAACCAACGCCTTTGTCGCACATTCATGTCACTTTGCGTAAAAATGTGTTGCAAACCACAGTGGTCTATTTTTAGTTCTTATTTCCATCCAATAAGGTAGTTTCTCCACACTCTCAGGGAATACACAATGGCCAACTACTCCAAATTGTGTGTCGCATAGTTCTCCTCATGTTTTCTTAATTTCATAGATATGTAAGTGATCACTCGACCATATTGTATAAAGAGTACGCCTAGGCCTTCCTTGTATGAATCTGTGCATACCAAGAATTCATTTTCCATGTTGGGGACTTTTAGTATCGACATTGTCATCTATAGCTCCTTGGGCCTTCAAAATTCTTTTGCGCATTTATCTATCTATACAAACTCCTTGTTTTTCTTCTGCAATTCCATAATCAGATTTGCTATCTTCAAAAAACCTTCGAAGAATCATCGCTAATATCTTGCTAATACCATGAAGCTATGTACTTCTGGTATGTTTGTCGATGCAGGCCATTCCATAATAGCCTCAACCTTCATTGTATCAATAGTGATTCCTTCGTTAGAGATAAAATGCCCCAAATGATCAATCCTGGATTGATAAAAAGAGAATTTCCTCACTTTCCCGTATAATTTCTTCTCTTGTAAACACTGTAGTACCAAGTGAAAATGTTCGTCATGTTCTTTCTTCGTCCGAGAATATATCAATATTTCGTCAATGATTACTTGAGAAAACTTGTCCAAGTATTCGCGGAACACCCCATTCATCAAGCTCATGAATACCCCTTGGGAGTTTGTCAGTCCAAATGGTAAAACGGAAAACTCATAATGCCTAAACCTCGTCTTGAATGAGGTCTTAGGAATGTCTTCCTCTTTGATCCATAACTGGTGATATCTCGATATCAAGTCGATCTTCGAAAAAACCATTGCACCTTTCATTTGGTCAAAGAAATTGTCTATTCTTGGCAACAGATATTTTTTCTTGATCGTTTCTTTATTCAATTTATGGTAGTCAATATAGAGTCTCCACAAACCATCCTTATTCCATATGAAAATAAAAGGTGCACCCCAAGGTGACACACTTAGACGTATAAGTTCTAGGTCCAAAAACTCCTTTAGTTGCATTTTCAACTCCTGTAACTTAAACATTGACATATGATAAGGCATTCTTTCTATCAATTCAATTCCAGGTTTTAAGTCGGCGGTAAATTCCAGGTCTCTTTCAGGTGACTGGTCGAGTAACTCTTCTAGGAACACATCCGCAAACTCTCTTACTACCAGAAGGTTTTATAATCCTTCTGCCATGCTCATGTTGTTCAACGCTAGGATTTCATATAACATGCATCCCTTGTGGATTTTCTTCCATAGATGTAGGGAAGAAATTAACCTTAGGGAAACTCCCTCGTTTCTTCTTACAATCACTTTTCCCTGTCCCTCATCATCTGTCAAACTCAACCGTTTCGTCTTACAATTGAGTATCATATCATATGATTCCAACCAGTCCATACTGATCATGACGTCATAAGATCTGAATATCATGACGTACACGTTGTCCTTCATTAAAAAATATCCGAAGTTGAGACTACAGTCTGTAACTCTTGCTCCAACCTTCTACCTGGCTCCCGAAGCCATTTCCACGTAGCTAAAATCATCTTGTTCGACTACCTTTACCTTGATTATTTTTAGCATTGCACCAAAAATAAATCTCTCTATAGCACCTGGATCTATAAAAATACTAAAGTTTTGGTCAACGATGGTACCTAACGTCTCGATCACAATAGACAGGTGCTCGGCCTAGAGGTTATTCATCACTACATAAATCCAGTGGGACTTGCACAAATCTCCTACTGTAGTGTGTCAAGTCGAACTCGCTACTATGGCCTTCTCAACTAGATAGTCTTGTTGGTAATGTGGCTATCCCTAGGTCTAACATTTGGTATTCGGTCCAATACCCCTGGTCCTCGAAGTATAAGTCGTTGTCTTAACATCCTGAGATCCTAGTCTATTCTACTAAACATGCCTAAATTGTTGTACCGCTCCAGATGTCATATGTCATGTCAGTCTTGCAGGAGTTGCAGGAGTCCTACCCTGACCCCCATTGGTTAGCTTTTCCTCAAATATGAGGGACTTTGAGACTTCCTTGAGAAATGTCTAAGACATTAGGATCCACACCTTCATACAAATGCAAAAGTTAAGGCCAAACATAAACGTGTTGAACTTTATCTTCTCGATTTTCAAATGTGGAGAATACCGAAGTAGCTCCAAAAATTGGGCCTCATACTTGGGCACCGTATGACCACCCAGTCGTAAGGTATTGAATTCAATGAGCTGATGCTCAATGAATTCCTCTGCAAGGTACCTCTCCTAGAATCGCTCCTCGAAAATTTCCCATGACATGTCTTCGACAACCATGTTTAGTTGAGGTAGGAGCGTCTTCCACCACAGAAGAGTGCTCCCTTAAAACCGAAATACCTCCAAGAAGAATTTCATGTTGGATTTATAGTCGCAAAGTGCAAAGCACATCGCCATGTTCTCGAACCAGTCCTCGATGATAGAACCATCTGTTACACCCATGACTCGTCAGCTTAACCTTCTAAAGTTTTCTGTGAATGCTACCACTTTCAGATAGAGCGCATTGTGAATCCTCTAGGGTACAAGGACCGTGGACTCATCTCTATCTAGTCAATTAATCAAGGCCCCTGACATTCTCTAGAAGGACCTCGTCAGACCAACCACATCCCCCCACCCCCCCACAACAATCTTCTCCTGTCCAATGACTTTATATTCTCCATGGGGGTTAGATTTCTCCAACATGGAGGCTACTGGATGTGTCGCACCTCTTTCTCCAACACCACATCATCTATCTCCAAGGCATCCTCTATCTAGGATCACCAGCATGGAAAATTTCAATTTTAATTAACAATATTATATTGATCAAAGATTTTAATAGAATGTGAATCCTTAATGATTCCTTGGTCACAGGGTCAAACCCTCTCTGATACCATATGTAATGACCCATCCGTTGCCACTTGGGAAGTGACGCATAAAAGGTAATTTTTTTTTCTGCATTAGGATATTTAACGTCAACAATATATATCATAGCAATGAAAAAATAAATGATGTCATAAGTAAAAGAATTACCATCTACTCATGACTTAAATGAATAAAGACGCATTCAACACATCAACAAAAAGGATAGTGACACACAAACATAAATAGTGTCACTTCTTAGCACATCACAATCAACTTGAAGTAATTTATAAACAATGATCAACGAGATAATGAATATTAAAATGACTACCCACCCAACCTACCCTACAGGGTTAGGACCTCCAGGACACATAAGCAATGCTCAATCCTAGAATCCAATTGATTTTGACCATTTAAGGTCTCAGGGCTGGCGGTTGTTTTGAGGAACAAGGAGGTGTCTAAATCCTACTAACACAATCAATCCACAATCAGCTAGATCAAATCGATCAACCTAAACATCAATTATTCAAGTGTAAGGGTCAACATAAACTTATCATCATGCATCAACATCTAATTAATGACACACAAGTATTCTAACTAATTTCTAGAACCATCATACATCCACATAAATTCAAAGATGCAAGAGTAGTCAACTAATTTTAAATGGTGGAAAATATTACAAGGGCTTAATCAATCCTGTTTCATCATATTCTATAGGTGCAAGAGTAATAAACAGTGATTTCAATGGTTCAATAGAATATAAATACTTAATCAATAATATATCAACATTATTTTAATAAAGCAACCCAAAGAACAACTATCACAATGGTCGTTAATAAATTTTAACCGTTCGATCCATACTAAAAGCATTCTATGAGTTGAGTGTGTAAATCCCAACAACTACTCCTTATGATGTGTCTACACTACTCACATACTAAGTTAAGATCAAATAGGAATCAATAATTAAGCTATGACAAGACCATCCAACCCAATTACGTTCTCCTTAAGACCTTAAGTAACATAAAAAATTACACACTATCCATGATTTCCTTCCTTAAGAATGTAATTAGAATTTATTTAATCATTATCTATGCAATCACTATAAGAATTATATGGATAACCTTATTAAGTTCGTAGTCAATTTGACTTGCGATCTAAGTGGGATATCACATTTTACTGATAACTTAACACTAACTCCAATCCTTGTTCACGACCAACTATTCTAAGGGTTCATTGAATGAAGAAAAGAGTGACATATCCATAGTGGGGAGGTTTAACATTCATTAAAACCTAAGTTCTAATAGATTCTTGTAGAAGGAGAAATTTCTATGCACTAGTTCGAGATGTAATCAAGTTCTTCGAATGAGGACATTAATGTTGAACAAAACACATGTATTGACATCGCTAAATGAAACATTGATCTTACCCGTTTGTATTGACAAAAACATTAACTTCACTCAGTTATATTGACGAATAAAAACATTAACTTTTCTCATTCTAATGAGGAATAAACATTAACCTTTATCATTTCTAATGACAAATAAAAAACATTAATTTTTCTCATTTCTTCTCAAAAATAAAAACATTAATTTTTCTCATTTCTAGAGACCAACAAAAACATTAACTTTACTAATTTCTAATGACAAATAAACAAATTAACTTTTCTTATTCTAATGAACAATAAAAACATTAACTTTTCTCATTTCTTCTGACAATAAAAATATTACTTTTCTCATTTCTAGAGACCAACAAAAACATTAACTTTTCTCATTCTAATGACAAATAAAAACCTTAACATTTTTCATTCTGGTGACAAATAAAAACCATAAATTGTCTTATTCTAATGACAAATAAAAACATTGATCAAAAATGTGGAGAAGGTTCATGGTAGTGAGCGCAACTAGTCAACTCTGACCATCTCTATTCATTTAATTATTGGGTCAAGAATGCTCATTTACTGTTGAATAATTTATGTCCCATTCTCATATTTTGTTAATCATGGTTTCTTTCCGGTGTTTTCATCATTCCGATCAATTAAAAACCTGGCTTTTAAAATCATTCCACGTTACAAGTCCTTTTTTCTACTAAGCCCAACTGCTTCTCTTTTTTCTCTATATTTTTAAAATATCTAAAATAGGAAGTCGCTACTACTCAAAGTATTTTTATATAAGAGAAGGATGTTTAAATAAATGTTTTGGTGAAAAACACATCTCGCTCAGTGTCTCTTGGAGAGAGGGAGGTCGGATAACACCATAATATTCTCCCCCTGCAAAGTTCAAGGCATCATCAGTCCAATCCAGAAGATGCGTGCTTAAGTTTAATATTCCACCCAGAATGCGAGCTTACCCAACTCGCACTTCATGTTTTTGGTTGACCAAAATCGTTTAAGAGAAGGAGGAAAACACAGCTTAGAATTCTCACTGGTAGGGTGCATTCGACAGTTGACAACGAACTCTATAAGAAATTAAATCACCCAAGGGAAATCGTTGGAGACTCCCCATGCAATACAGAAGGTAAGTATGGTCATTGTTGAGTGAAAACTACCGGAAAATGCAGAGTAAGTTATGTAAAACATGGGGTAATTTCTAGGCCCAAGAGACAAGGATGGTGAATGGAATGGTTGGTTTTCCTCAAGGAAATTTGTAGCTTAATAGTGAGGAAGGGGCTGGGTAATCCAGTTTTCCAACGCAGAGCAAGATTTCTTACTTAACATTCAGAGCTCAAGGGAAATATATCAAGGAAAAATAAAAATTGTTGGGCGATTTCTTTTATAAAAATGGAGAGATTCGCCTGGGTGAGACCGCAAGGAGACCTCACAACACAGGGAAAAATCCCTCTAAAAAGACGCAGGAAAAATTGTTGGGTGCAAAATTTATAGAAGAGGGATCTCATTTATTAATCTAACATACATACTCTATGGACAATTTAATAACTTAAATGAGGACCTAGGCAAAGCGCTCCAATGAAGGGACCAATATATGCATAGGGGTTTAATCTAAGTGAAGCCAACATATATTTCAAGATCTGATACACTAGAAATCCATCAAATTTTTTTTTTGGTTGGAAGGTCAAAATTAAGTGAACAGAGCTTACGAACAATGTTGCAAACATTAAACTCTAGCCAAAATTTAAGAGTTCTAAGATGGATCTGATAACCCTTCTTTACATCCTAGATTTACAAAAATGAATAAAAAACATTTCATTAATGCTATATCAGGAACCCCTTACAGATTATGCAATTCCTAAAACCATATATAAAATTTAACTTATTGTAATTACAAATTTCAGTGAGTAATACCTTAAACAAAGGTGACGAAGTCAAAGATGTTCTTCTGCGCTTATGCTCCATCCAAATCCCCACTTGTTAACGGGGAAGACTTGATTGGTACCTCCCAGGCAATGCTAGGGGTACTCTTCATCCCCCTTAGCCCCTCGATCCGTAAAGGGGCCACACACAACCACAACCAGAATACTCTATCTCCCATATTGCCTTGCAAGACAGAGCTACCACTCTCTCTCTCTCTCTCAAGTTGGGTATCCCAACTCTCACAAGAACAACCAGTCATAATTTCTACAGCATAAGCTTACTCAAACCACTCATGATCAATTCCTCCTCTCAGCCATTTCTTTTATAAAAAAATTCTTAGTGACCACCTTCCATTTGCACATTAAATTCATTTTTTTTTAATTAATTAGAAATTATCCCCCCCCATACACATGTCACATGTTCCCTTAGTCTCCCTATTAAATCCATAATTTAATTAAATTAAATGTCAATTTCCCTCACCCATCCTAAAAGCGCTCCTAAAATCACTCCTAGTTGTCCCTTTGTTCCCTTTATTTCCCTTTCTAAAACTTACTTGTGCTAAATTTATGAAAGTTCTTTAGTTAGACTAGGCTAGATAGCTTTCTATGCAAAGACATATTTATGCTTTATTCCCTTCTCAATTTAAATTATAATTTAGTATTTACTTGCACACGTGTATTAATCACTCCTTAGGATTTATTTTTATTTTCATTGATTCTTAAATTGATTTATTTCACCCCCTCATCATTTAATTTAAAATTTAGTTTTTTAATTCTTTTCACTCACTTAAACGTAGGCTTATTTAAATATTTATTTGCAAACACCTAGACACTTAGGGATTATTCTTAATAAATTCATTCTTTAGTTAATTAATTAATCAATTAATTAATTCAACAGGTGCTCGAGGTTTTAAGGTTAACATTCGATCAATATTTCTAGGCCACCTAGATTCATTGACTCAATTTGTTTTATACCGTGACATGCCCTTCAAGAAGCACTCTGTGGTCTAAGGGTTCCACTTGCATTTGATTCAAATTTTAATTACGTGACATACCCTTCAAGACGCACTATGTTCTCCAACAATGCCACTCACCTTTGATTGGTTTTGGTAGTTGTCCAACCCTTGCAGTCAATACTCCATTCAGGCGAACTTGTGAGAGACCAAGGGCCTCTAAGGAATAAGGACCCTTCCTTATTGCGCACCCCTTAGAATCTTTGTGAGTGACTGTCTCAGTCTACCCTCACGTCATCGTGGATCTCTCAAACTAGGTAATCATTAACTTACAATTCAAGCCATAGTGGGAGTTCTAGTAGGTTGTGACAGGGCTGCTGCCACACCTCTCCCTCAATATCTGGTTGTTTTTCATGGCCCCTTTACTCTTAATGTGAGTTTGATTAGCAGGAAATCGCCATCCTGCATCCAACAATAAAACAATGTCAATGATCTATAAATAAAATCATAATATACCTGATCATGTGCCACATATGCATAAATAAAATTCTCAAACCAATACAATCCACTCCATGACTTTATCCCGAGTCCAAGGAGGTCCGATGATGCCATCGACATGCTCAATATGTCAATTTTCCTGCAAACTCAAGGAAACTCGTCAATAATAGTTGTCAATACATAGATATCAAATCACCTAACATCATAATCCATCAACATCATCATAAGAATCCATAAGAGAACATACATCCATATACTAAAACTGGATCATTTGCACAAAAGTGTCCTCAAAGAATAAGTCAATATCATGTTCTCGCAAGACTGGGATATTACATACACCCCTTCTTGTTTTAAACTTTGTCCCGAAGTTGTACAGTATATAAAATGCACTAAATAAATCATCTGACAAGATCTATATGTCTAACTATCAAATAAATGTAGTAACTGCTAGCGCATATCATATGCATCCTCCCAGGTAGTCTAGTACGAACTATAATTGTCCCACTAGACCTTGACCTGATCGATAGTTCGATGCCATAACTGTCGAATGTGTTTGTTTAGAATTCATATTGGCTCCACCATGAGCGCACCCTCGTCTGACGCCTACAAGGAAATCAAGTAAATCACATGTGTAGGATCACTAACATAATGTCTCAAATAGATACATGAAAAACATCATGCATACACCTCAAGAATTAGGAAAGGCTAGTCAATAGGCCACATTCCCTTTCTTTTCCTCAACTTCAAAAGGTCCCACAAACCTAGGAGAGAGTTTATCACCCTTTCCAAACTTGATCGAACTCTTGTGTGGTTTGACCCACAAGAATACTCAATCACCAACTTCATAACAATGGTCAACACGATATGCATCGACATAACTCTTTTTTGGATCTCTCTCTTCTTTAATACTTTGTCTTATCATTTTAATTTTATCTTACATTTCTTGGATCACTTCTGGTCCTCCTTGGACCCTATCTTCAATTCGATCCTAGCTCAAAGGTGTCTGACATAGTCACCGATAAAGAAACTTGAATGGCACCATATTAATGGTGCTTTGATAGTTTTTTTGTAAGCAAACTCTACAAGTGGAAATAACTCTTCCCAATGCTTCTCTTGGTCCCTCACATCCATACGCAACATGTCTTTAAATATTTGGTTCGTTCTTTCTATCAACCCATCTATCTTTGGGTGATATGTTGTACTAAAGTTAAGTTGGTTTCCCAAGGCCTCTTGGAAACTAGTCCAAAATGGCCCTATAAACACAGATCCTCGATCTAATATGATCCTTTTAGGCATTCCATGCAATTTCACAATCTCACTGATAAAAAATATATCTATTTTTGACACTTGATACATCATATGCATAGGGATAAATTGTGCACTCTTCGTCAGAGTCTCAACTATGATGAAAATTGAGTTGTTCCAACTTTCTATGAGTGGAAATCCTACAATAAAGTCCATATAAATGACCTCCAATTTTGATTATGGAATAGAGTGTGGTTGTAGTACTCCTATCGGATGTCTATGTTTAGCCTTCACTTGTTGGCATTCTAAACATCTCACCACATAGTTGACTATGTTTGCCTTCATTCATTTCCATAATAATAAGGGTATAAGGTTTTCCCTCATCTTTGTGACTCCTAGATGAGCCATATACACTGCTCTATGAACTTCGTTTAAGATAAAATTTCTCAACTTGTCGTGAGGAGGTACGTAAATCCAGTTATTATACCTCATAATCCATCGTTGTTCAAAGTATGTCCTTTAAACCTAGGTACCAACATGGTGTCTCGTCCAATATTTTTCGTAACCTCTTTATACTATTCATCGTAGCATTGTACAGTTAGAATATTTTCTTGAAGATTTGTCTGAAGAGTTATCATTGAAAATATGCATGATCTTCAACTAAATGCATCTACCACTCTGTTCATTGATCCTTTTATGTAGGTAATCTCAAAATCGTACTCACTAAGCAGTTCTGACCAACGCCTTTGTCGTGCATTCATGTCACTTTTCATAAAAATGTGTTGCAAACCATGGTGGTCTATTTTCAGTTCTTATTTCCATCCAAGAAGGTATCTTCTCCACACTCTCATGTCATACACAATGGCCAAATACTCAAAATCGTCCGTTGCACAATTCTCCTCATGTTTTCTTAATTTCATAGAGATGTAAGTGATCACTCGACCATCTTGTATCAAGAATTAGAATAGGCCTTTCTTGTATGCATATGTGCATAACAATAAGTCCTTGTCCATGCTAGGGACTTTTAGTATCATCATTGTCTTTTATATCTCCTTGAGCCTTCCAAATTCTTCTGCGCATTTCTCTTTCCATACAAACTCCTTGTTATTCTTTTGCAATTCTGTAATCAGATTTGCTATCTTCAAAAAACCTTTGAAGAACCATCGATAATATCCTGCTAAGACCATGAAGCTACGTACTTCTAATACATTTGTCAATGCAAGCCATTCCATAATAGCTTCAACCTTCACTGGATCAATAGTGATGCCTTCGTCGGAGATAACATGCCCCAAATAATGAATCCTTGATTGATGAAAAGATCATTTCGTCACTTTCCTGTATAATTTCTTCTTTCATAAACACTGTAGTACCTAGCGCAAATGATCATCATGTTCTTTCGTAATCCGAGAATATATCAATATATCATCAATGAATACTTGAACAAACTTGTCGAAGTATTCATGGAACACCCCATTCATCAAGTTCATGAATACCCGTTGGGTGTTTGTTAGTCCATACAGGAAAACGGTAAACTCGTAATGCTTGAACCTTGTCTTGAATGTGGTCTTAGGAATATCTTCCTCTTTGATCCGTAACTGGTGATATCCTGATATCAAGTTGGTATTCGAAAACACCATTGCGCCTTTCATTTGGTCAAAGAAATTTTCTATTCTTGGCAACGGATATTGGTTCTTGATCGTTGCCTTGTTCAATTGATGGTAGTCAATATAGAGTCTTCACAACCCATCCTTCTTCCATATGAAAATAAAATGTTCACCCAAAGGATACACACTTAGACGTATAAGTCCTAGGTCCAAAAAATCCTTTAGTTTCATTTTCAAATCCTGCAACCTAGACGTTGACATCTGATAAGGCATTCTTTCTATCATTTCAATTCCAGGTTTTAAGTCGACGGTAAATTCTAGGTCTCTTTCAGGTGACAGACCTGGTAACTCTTCTAGGAACACATCCACAAACTCTCCTACTACCATAAGGTTTTATAATCCTTCTGCCACACCCATGTCTTTCAGCACTAGGATTGCATATAACATGCATCCCTTGCACATGATATTTCGTAGATGTAGGGAAGAAATGAACCTTAGGGAAACTCCTTGTTTTCTTCCTACAATCAATTGTCCCTGTCCCTCATCATCTATCAAACTAAACCATTTTATATTACAATTGAGTACCGCATCATATGATTCCAACCATTCCATACTGATCACGATGTTATAACATATGAATATCATGACATACAGGTTGTCCTTGATTACGAAATCTCCCAAGTTGAGGATAGAGTCTATAACTCTTCCTCCAACCTTCTGCTTGGCTCCCAAATCCATTTACACATAGCGAAAATCATCTTGTTCGACTACCATTACCTTAATTATTTTTAGCATTGCACCAAAAATAAAGCTGCCTGTAGCACTTGGATCTATAAAAATACTAAAGGTTTGGTCAATGATGGTACCTAACGTCTCAAGAACAGTAGATAGGTGTTCGGCCTGGAAGTTTTTCACCACTACAAAAATCCAGTGGGACTTGCCCAAAACTCCTATTGTAATGTGTCCACTCGACCCCATCACTATGGCCTTCTCAATTGGACAGTATTTTTGGTAATGTGGCTCTCACCAGGTCCAACATTTGGTCTTTGGTCCAGTACTCTTGGTCCCCGAAGTAGAATTCATTCGCCTACCATCCTGAGATCCTGGTTTGTTCTACTTAACATGCATACATTTTTGTTGCACTCCAGATGTTGTCAGTCCCATCGGTCTTGCAGGAGTTGTAGGATTCCTACCTTGCCCCCAATGGTTAGCTCTTCCTCAACTATGAGGGACTTCGGGACATCCTCGAGCAATGTCTTAGACTTTAGGATCCCCACCTTCGTACAAATGCAGAAGTTATGGCCAAAAATGAACGTGTTGACCTTTATATTCTCGGTGTTCATACGTGTTAATTGAAGACAAGAAGACAAAAGTAGAAGAAATAAATACTATACTTCTCATAAGTGGGAAGGAACTTCTTGATGAAATCAAGAAATATCAAGAAATGAAGTTTGATGTGGTAAGAAAACCTAGAGTCATCTTGGCAAGTACCTCGATAGATGATCTAACTGAGGAAATTCAGGAACTGCTATAGAATTTCACTGATATAATGGTGGATGATTTTCCTTGTTCATTGTCTCCCATCAAAAGTATAAGCCATCACATTGACGTTATACTAGGAGAAAGTTTCCCAAAAAAGTCAGCATACAGATTGATGTCACAGGAGAATGAAGAAGTCAAGAAGCAAGTCCAGTATTTTATGGACAAAGGATTGATTAGAGAAAGGTCGAGTCTATTCTTTGTACCAACAATGTTGAGTCCGAAGAAGGATAGTTGATGGATAATGTGTACAGACTCGGGGGCTATAAAAAAAATCACCATCATGTATCGATTTCCTTTACCTAGGATGGATGACTTGATGGATTTCTTGAGTGGGGATTTTTTTTTTTCAAAAAATAATTTCAATAGTGGATATCACCAGATTCAGATGAGGGAAGGTGATGAATGGAAGACAACATTCAATATGAATGAAGGAATTTATGAATGGATTTTCATGCCATTTTTCTTGACGAATGCACCAAGTACTTTCATGAGATTTATGAATGAAGTCTTAAAGTATTTCATTGGAAACTTTGTGAATGTGTATCTTGATGATATAATAATCTTCAGTAAGACTGAAGAAGAACATTTGAGGCATTTAACTCTAGTGATGAGGAGGTTGCAACAAGATAAGCTACTAGTAAATCTGAAGAAGTCATATTTCATGAAGACAGAACTCATTTATTTGGGTTTTGTGATATCTTTGAATGAGTTGAAGATGGATCTAGAGAAGGTAAAAGAAATCAAAGAATGGTTGTTTCCAAGGAATATATTTGAAGTTAGAAGCTTCCATGGACTAGCCAATTTTTACAGGAAGTTCATCTGAAATTTTAGTGGAATTTGTACACCAATGAAGGACACGGTCAAGAAAAGACATCAATATTTTCACTGGACAGAGGAAACATAGAAATTTTCCAAGATGTTGAAGGAGAAGATAACTAAACAACCAGTTCTGGTTCTGCCAAATTTTGGTAAGACATTTCAAGTAAGATGCGATTCAAGTGGATTTGCGATTGGAGTAGTCTTGAGTCAAGACAATAGACCAGTTGCATACTTTAGTGAGAAACTGAATGAGGCCAAAAGAAATTACTCCACTTATGATAAAGTTTTTTATGCAGTCATATAGGAACTGAAGAAATGGAGGCACTACCTAGTTCCAAAAGAGTTTGTTTTGTATAGCGACAATCAGGCATTATAGTTTATAACCGGACAGGAGAAGCTAAACCAGAAACATGGAAAATGGATTGAGTTCATGCGGAACTTTACTTTTGTTATAAAGCAGATTTCTAGAAATTCTAACAAGGTTGTTGATGCATTGAGCAGGAAATATTTGATTCTGCAGGAGTTTCGAGTGAATACCTTAGGTTTTGATAACCTTAAGAAAATGCACAAAGATGATTCATAATTCAAAGATGCTTATGAAGCATGTGAAAATATTGATCTGAGAGATAGAAGCCAATGGATTGAGTATGTAATTCAGGATGGATTGCGATTCAAAGGAAATCAGTTGTGTATCCCAAAAATTTCTATGAGAGAAAACCTTTTGAAGGAAAATCATAGTGGGGAATGGGTTGGACATTTCAGCCATGAAAAAATATTTTTGCAACTGAAAAAGGAATGAGGACGAATGTATGGAAATTTTTCAAGATATGTAGAATCTGCCAGGATGCAAAGGGGAAAAGACAGAATACTTGGTTTTATCAACCATTTCCAATACCAGAGAGGCCGTGGGATGTAGTAAGCATGAATTTTGTGTTTGACTGCCAAAGACGCAAAGAGGTTATGATTCCATATTCGTGGTAGTCGGTAGATTTTCCAAAATGGCACATTTTATTCCATGCCAAAAAACCAGTGATGTAACACACATTGCAAATCTGTTTTTCAAAGAACTCATTCGACATCATGGTTTACCCAAGAGTATTGTTTTAGACAGAGATACCAAATTTGTCAGTCATTTCTGCAGGACACTATGGAAGAAAATGGGGAAGAATTTTTATTTTAGTTCAACATATCACCCTTAGACAGATGGACAGACTGAGGTAGTAAATAGAAGTTTGGGGGACTTCTTCAGGAGTTTGGTAACTAAACATCACAGTCAGTGGGATCAGATTTTTCCACAAGTGGAATTTGCATATAATGACTCACCTAATACGAGTATAGGAAGGATCCCATTTAAGATAATGTATGGAATGAAGTAGAGAGGAGTATCTGAGTTTATAGACTTAGAGCATAGTGATTTCAGGAGTGTTGGAGTGGAAGATTTTGCTGCAGAGATGCAAGAGCTCCACAGTAAGATTAAAGAGCGGTTACGGAATTCCAACTAGGAATACAGGAACAGAGCAGATCAACACAGGAGAGAGCATCAATTTGAAGTGGGAGATTTAGTTTTGGCACACCTCAGAAAAGAAAGGTTCACAAGGGGAACATATAATAAACTAAAGATGAAAAAGATAGGGCCATGCAAGGTTTTACGGAATTTTCAGGAAAATGCTTATGAGATATAATTGGCAGATGATGTGGGCATATCACCCATATTCAACGTAGGATATTTGTATCCTTACAGAGAAGATGAAACAAGAGGAGAAAAGAATCAAAAGGAAATTCAATGGGTCAAACAAATGATTGTAGTTGAAAATTCATAGATGGAAAAGATAATTGATCAGAGAGTTAGTAAGAAGACACTAAACAAGACATATTTTGAATATTTGGTAAAGTGGAAGGGACACCCGATTGAAGATGCCAGTTGGGAGAGTGAAGAAGATATCCATAAACATGGAAAGTTAGTGCAAGAGCTCATGGACATGATTCCATGACTTTTTTAGTTGAAGGATTATGATGCAGGAGCATTGTTAACAAGCGTGAGTGGAGGATAATTGGATATACACCAGTGCACATTTTGAAGACATTTGTTTGAGTTTCAAAACAAGAACCATTAATATAAAAGTTGGAAGGATGTATTTTCTTTTAATGTCTTGGGGATTGTAATACAGATCTTGAGCATTTCTCTCATTTGTAGGTTTCATACATTTATTAGAATAAATTTAAAGTAGTTTTAGTCTTTAATTCGATAAGATAATTTAAGATTGTCGGAGGGAAAACTCGATAAGACTCCCTCGTAGATCTATTGTCAATTCTCATTGTAGTTGTTGTAGAGTAAGAGAGAGCATAGGAGGAAAAAGAAGAACACAAATTGTAGAATTCGTATGAGCAAATAGTTGTTTTTGTTGTAGACCATGTACATAAGCACTTGAATTAATATAAGAATGATTTGATCCAATTGTCTGGTGTATTTTAGTTCCTGTGTGCATCTATTAAATCGTATGTTTACAATTTATTTCCAGACTCTATTATGAATTTGTTTCAATGCCATATGTATGTGATTTCATGTTGAATGTATGAAGTCTTTGAGGAGAGTATGAGCTCCAATTGTTTCTCTTCCTGAGAATTCTTGCAAGGAGAGCAGTGAAAGTTCGCAAGGAGTGTGTCGAGAAGGTTATGAGTTTATCTCAAAAACATCTAGAGAGATAGCATTGATATTATATTTGCAAGGTGTTCATAGGCTGATGAAAGTCTTATAATTTTCCAACCCAAGTGAGTGGTTGAAGGACTTTTGTCACAAGGAGTGTGCAGAGTTGGATTTTTCAGATAACCAGAGGTTATTGTGGAAGTCGCAAAGAGTGTGTGCATGATTCTTTAGAATCCTTGAGTTTTCAACGAGGATCAAGATCAGGAGGGATAGAGACTTGAAGAAGTTCATAGGTAAGATGAAGGTTTAAGTCACCTCATGGAGTCAAGTTCAGAAGGGTTGACACCAAGTTATTTGGCCAAGAAACATTGAGATCAGGATGGACGGTTGAAATTCCTGAAGGGAAAAACATCGATTTTCATAGGCCTTTGGATCCAGTAAATCTACGAGGAGGATAACGGTTGAGATTATCTCGACACTCACAAGCTCATGAGATATAGTAGTTGTCGATATCAAGAATATGTATGACCTTTTATCCCTTCTGTGAGAAGGATAAATTGGGAAGTCGAGAGTCAGAAGGAAGAGGGAAGTCGACTTCCTAACTTGCGAAACCCAAAATTCGGATTCGCAAAGGAAGAATCTGGAGCATTGGCTCACAAGAGATAAGGACCATCAATCTCACATAGTGGTAATCAAGAGTTTTCATTTCAGGAGAAAGGGAGAGAACTATTTCACAAGTTCCCAATATGAAAAGTCCCAAAACACTCAGGAGTTGGGCCCCAGGTCGCAGCCGAAGGTCACATCAATAAAGAATCGAAGGGAGGAGTTAGGGATCATTAAGACCTAATTCGTAGTTTCAGGGTTCGGAGGAGTCAAAGTGAATCGAAATAGAGGTCCCAAAATTGTGAAGTGAGAAATGCCTTTTGTTAAGGTGCGTGGTCACTGCTGGTGGTCATGTGGGAGGAGCTTGCGCCTAGTGCTTCTCGCATAGGTGGAGTTTGTAAAAGGACATGTGGTTTATATGCATTGAATGTTCTAGCATGGACCAAGGAGACACTTCGGCTTAGAGGAATTTGAAGATCCATAGACTGGGAGGTTGGTAGACCCTATTGATATGCATCAATATATGTAAAGGATAAATATTTGGGGTCATGCTTTGGTAGTTGTACAAATATGGTGGATTTGGGTTTACTCTGATTCTTTACATAGTTTGTTACACTTTCTTAATTCTCTCATATTTCTGGATATGGCACCACATGGTCAAAATCCTTGTTTCCCCTCTATGAGGCCATCCCATGCAGCTAAGATAGCAATGGATGCAACAAAATTATATGAAGACTTTTTTCCTAAGGAGGCCAAACAAACTATGTCAGGCGTGGAAGAAGAAGTTTTTTGATTTTTGAATTCAAATACGACAGAGAGGTATAATTTTAGGTGGGGTGATTAATCCATGGTATTGGTTATAGTAGGACCAAAAACTAAATTTGTTTCCGTACCCTGGAATTGTACTAGCATACAAAAAAGATGGTTTCCTTAGGTATGTTTTCAAAGGAGGAAGACATCTTCCATCTCAAAGGTTGACTGGAGGCACTAAAAAATAAGAATGTTTATCTGATTAAGGTGTTTACTTGGCTTGCTCATCCTCATGGAGGGGCCTTCGTTCCTCCAATTGGAAAGCATGCTTCTCCTAAAACTTCTGATGTTTTTTCTCACTACTGCATTTGGGTCAAATTTCGACGTTTTATTTGCGACGTTATGGACAAAATTGTCCATATTGTCGCAAAATATAGGAAAATTATAAAAAAAAAAATCATGTTGCCCGATACTCTCGGTCTTGCCACGTTAACGTCTCTCTTGCCACGTTAACGTCGGTCTTGCCACGTTAATGTCGCTCTTGCCACGTTTTCCATTGGAACATCTCTCTTGCCACGTTTTCCACTGGAACGTCGATCTTGCCACGTTTGTGAAGATGTATGTCGCAATTGTGACGTTTGTGAAGATGTAGGTCACAATTGTGACGTTTTGAAAACTAGGTTTTCCCCTCCAACGGTCACCTTAGTATGTTGACCAAGTCAAAATACCAATGGTCACTTAGGACTTTTTTACGTCGAAATTGCGACATTACAAAATCTATAAATATGTTGCATTTAACGGATGTTGCGACAAGTTTGCTATAATAACGACGCTTCAAAAAGGGTTGGGACAACTTCCAACACCTCCTCAATTACAACTTGACCTCCTTCATGCTTCATCACCATTTATATGAAGTGATACTTATTATTAGTGCTAGATATATAATCAACGCCATAATTTTTAGAAGAGTTCAAACTACTAGAATAAAAAACAATGCTCTCATCTTTCCTTGTTTTATGAAAAGCAAGTCTCTTTCGGAAAGAGGTCTCCTTCTCATTAGTGATAGGAACCTTCTACTAAGTGCCTTTGATTTCTAATCTTTGTTCATATCCATGGTCCCTTTCATGCATTTCTTCTTTTTTGTCCTTTCTTGTCTACTTCTTGTTTTTGGCAGCTTCTTCTTATCACTTCCTTTAATTTGGATCCTATCAATGAAGGTTGCCTCCTTTATTTTGGGATGTGATAAATGGGGTTCCT
>ML785580.1:200152-211233 GCA_009831015.1 Picea engelmannii
TCGACATTCATCTATTTAATGTAGTCTCGTAGCTCTTCTATGGGTTTCTCTCACTGCTACATTAGAGTTCATAGTGTGCAGGCAGAAGATGTTATGATTATGACTTGTTCTCAGGTACTAGCTGGGCAGAATGTTGAAGGTGACTCAAAGCTTGAAGAACAAGATGAAGCGTAGCTTCAAGAAGAAGATATTTGTCTATTCATCAACAACGAACAACAATCTGTCAATGATGAAGATTGCTCAAAATATGTATCAGAATTGTTGAGTGAATGTGTGCTTCCTATTCTGCATCTTTTGGCTGAATTCAAAGACCATCCTTATGAATAAATTGTTGTCATAAATGATGATGAAGCTTTGAACTTAAATGAAATGGAGATGAAATCTCCCACTTGGGTTGAGAGTGAAAGGCGAGATAGCATGGATGTTGAAGTGACTGAACCTAAAGTGTGCACTGAAGGTTGCAAATAAGTTATGTCTTTTCGTTGTCGTAAATTTAATTTTGAAGAAAATGTTAATGAAGAAGGAAGAAATTTCCATGTATGCTGTCACTAGCTGACACCTATATGACTTACTCCTCCTTTGGGCTTGGAATGACTATTAGGTCTTGATATTGATATTGTATTTTTTTTTTAAATACCTACACAAAGGTGGCAATTGTGACGTCTTTCACTCTCTTCCCGTCACTATTGCCACATCCAAGACATCTCTCTTTCCACCTCCAAGATTGTCGCTCCCATAGCAACCACGTCAGAGCTAGTAAATCATGGCCGTCGTTGTTGCCACCTGATGGACGTCGTTCTTGCAACGTTCAAGAGTGTCTCTCCCATAGCAACCACATCAGAGCTAATACCTCGTCCCGTCGGTCTTGCCACCTTTAGAACGTCTCTCTTGCCACCTTTGAAACGTCTCTCTTGCCACGTTTGAAATGTCGGTCTTGCCACCTTTGAAGCGTCTCTCTTGCCACATCTGAAACGTCTCACTTGCCACGTTTGCAACGCCTCACTTGCCACGTTTGAAATGTCGGTCTTGCCATGTTTGTAACGTCTCTCTTGCCATGTTTGCAACGTCTATCTTGCTACATTTGAAACGTCAGTCTTGCCACGTTTGAAACGTCGGTCTTTCCACATTTGCAACGTATCTCTTTCCACATTTTCAATGTATCTCTTGCCACGTTTGAAACGTCGGTCTTGCCACGTTTGCAACGTCTCTCCTTCCATGTTTGCAACGTCTCTCTTGCCACGTTTGAAACATCGCAATATAGACGAAAACTAGGTTGTCGAAAAAACGACGTCATGTGAAACGACGTTTGAGGGGGTCTGAGGTTTGTCGATCTTTCGACAATAGAAAGTGGCAATTGCGTCGAACGCGCCATTGGAATTTGACCGAAATGCAGTAGTGTCTCAACGAGACGAGTAGGGACCCATCTTCCCTAAGGTTACTCATGACCAATGATCGATGGTGCTCGCGTTATAGTCTTTATTTTTATTATCTAGCTTTAGATATTGTACCAAATTTTAGTAGTGAATATGGACCTGCTAGACCTGCTAAGATTGATGTTTTTAGGACATGATATATTCTGCATCCTACTTTCCCCTCTAGGGCAGGTATATTCTGTGGTTTTTTTTATCTTGACAGACTTCCATGGCCTCTTTGGGATGGGAACAATAGTTCCTCTCTTGTAAATTTTGTCCATAATTAATACAATAACTACTTACTTACAAAAAATACATATACCTTTAATATTTTCATTATTTTACAAAGTACCTCTTCCTTTATTCCCTAATAATATCTGTATGGAAAACCTACTTGAATAATAGGTGGTTTTGACTAATTATTTATCACACCACAAATTCTCCTTACATTTAATATTTCTATTAGAAATAATCTTAGGAATTCTGTTTTCTTTCATTTTTTTATCATGTTCTTGTACACTAGTTACTAGTGATAGTCATATTATGAATGGGGGAAGGACTCGCTTCTATGAGAAGAATATGATAGAAAGCATTTCCTTAAATTTTGTGATTAAAAGTTATAAAATACATTCGATTTGATATATATTTATTTTTTATTCTCTAGAGATATCGCATCCCCAATCTTCACAACCTTATAAGACGATAAAGGTGACAAGAGTCTCAAAGAGGACTTTCTTGTTATCCCATAGCCAAAGGTATACTAATTTAGAACTATTTTCAAGTCCATAATAAGATTTCCACTCACCAGTTATCGTTTTTATCAATGCTATAATTAGGGATAGATATCGAAAAGATGGTAATAAATAGGAAGTTGAGACACTCCAAATCATCTCTTGGAACTATTGTTGCTTTCCATGGAGCAAAGGGACCATGTTAAGTCAGATCCTTGGGGAAAGTGACATTTTTTTTCTTATTGAAGCATACGAGAATGAAGAATATAAGGTCCATTATATAGAAGGATTTTTGTTATGGTTGGTATGGATCAAGATATCCTACAACAAAGGGATTGGAGGCATACCTTGTTACACAAAAAAGAATATTTTTCCTCATATTAGGCTCTAGAAAAAATACCATCTCCATCAACGTATGTGGATGGAGATTGCATGTATTAATGGAAATAAGATTTATATAGAAATATGTTACTTCATGCCTACTAATTATACCTTTTGTAAGAAAACAATCAAGACAAAAATGTTCTTACAATGGATTAGAACAATATATTTATAGTATGAGATATGAAGGTAGTATCCTCTTTCTATGAGACTTTAATGCTAAAAAAATAACTAATCACGGTATTATTTTAAGAAATGATTCCAACCCTAATCCTATATCACTAGATGGGGACCTTATTTTAGCTAACAGAGAAACTCTGAAGACATGGTTGAGAATTTGTTTGGTGCCAAGGTAATAACGCTCTATAGTTCTCAAGATCTACTAATTTCAATGGTATAATGAAGTGGCGTAAAACAAACTAGATGATTTGTATTCATGGGATTGGTAGTACTGTATTAGATTATGTGATATATGATATCTCCATATACAACCAAATAGTGAATTTTGACATATTTAATGTGCATGAACCTGACTCTGATGAATGACATTTAGCCTTAACTCTACACTTTGCCATGCATGAAATCCTTTTTGAAGAGAATTATGATAATCAAAATCCCTTGATTTTCAAGAAAGATAAATATCATATTTTCATGGAGGATTTAACTAATGAATGAAATCTCTATCATAATTTTATGACAACCCTCACCACTTTTATTAACAAGTTTTCTATGAGGGTGTGTAGCGCTTGGTATGATAATGAGTGTAAGATTGATAGAAAATCCATTAGGGGTGTTTCTAATCACTCCATGATATCCTATAATATAATAGCTACAAATCCATAATTAAAAGAATAAAAATAAATTACTCTATAAATAGAAAGAAAGAGAATCTTTTGCACTCATGTAAGTTAGATCCTAAGAAATTATGGAAGAAAATTTTGGCTTGTAAAACTAAAGAAAACAATATGATTATCTTGATCCCATAATGTTTTAGACAACAATCAAAACCTTTTTACATAGGAAGATTTTTTTTCGATAGAAGACATAGATTTTTGGGTTCATAATCTTACACAAGGGAAAGATAAGGACATTCAAGACTTCCAAATATAAATCTAAAAATTTGGAGTGCCTATGCTCATACTTCACATCCACATAATATATTCAATTGAGTAGTCAAGTAGGGCTTCCCTAAACCTAAGAATCAAAGCATCATTGTACCAATTTTAAAAGTGGGGATAAAAATGTTCCTCCTAATAGAACTTTTATGATTAAACCCATTTTATACGCAATTATTTTGAAAAATAAGATTAGAGGTTGACTAGAAAACTAAAAAAAAATGCTAAAAGCTAACCTAAATCTAAGAGCTATCATTTAATTGTTTATGATAATTATGAAAAAGTGTTATAATAATACATCTTTTATTATTTAATTAAATTTTAAATAATTTGAATAAATTAATAAGTGGACATAATCAATTTTTTTCATATATTTTTTCATAAAGTCAATATTATTAATAAAAATAAGCTTAAGTGAAAATAGACATTAAAATATAATTTATTAAATTTATTAACTTTTAAACTCACTTAGCATATAAAATAAAATAATAATTTTAACTCACTTCATAGATAAAGTAAAATGAAAAAATAATTTTAACTCGCTTCATATATGAAATGAAAAAGAATAATTAAAACCAATAAGTGAAAGAGTCGATTTATCTTTTATAAAGCATGGACAATAAGTAAGCTTAAGCAATAACAACACCAAGAATTTTTGGAGTGCCTAGAGATGACGAAAGCTTAAGCGTCACCATGCATTAACGATGCATATACACCATAGATGGTGCGGCCATGAATTAAATGTCTCCAAAACCACCGAAATGTCTCATATTGTTTAATTTTATGTCCATCACTAGGGTTTACTACGTTACAAACGGGATTATGTTTTTGGTTAAGCTCTTGTTGGATATATATATATATAATATAGTATAGTGTAGTGTATTTTTGAATTATTAAAATATTAAAAGAGTGTGTATTAGTCTATCTATTAAAATAGATGGTATATATTTTAATATATATTTAATTAATAAAACATTTGATGATGATAGTGGTAGTGGTTAAGATATTTGATTATAATAATGATGATGGTGGTGATGTTCTAAGAAATGATGAATGATAATAATTATAAAGATGATGATGGTGGTTGAGTGATGTCCATAAATGGATTTCATTATATTATTGTTCAGTCACATTACATGTATTATTATACTAAATGGATTATTATATTCTAACATATATTTAAATTATTAAGATATTAATCAGATCATGTGTTTAGGGAAGAAGATCGTCAATAATAAGGGTGGGTTCACAACTATAGAGTAACTTACCATAATAGAACTTAGGTATGGAGGATAACACTCCATCTTACAACCATATAGACTAGATCCAATTGAATTAGATTATATGTTTATATATATTATAATTTTGAAATATATGATATATATTCTAGTATATTTTAAATTATTATAACATTTGATAATAATGGTGATGATCCATTAAAACATTGATTCTCCTTTAAAATTAATATTAGTTTATTAAACTTTAAGAAAGAAAAAAAATTACTTAATTTACTTTAAAATTTCATTTATGTAGTTAAACTACTTAAAAACAAATACTATAAATTTAATTCATTGAAATAAACATTATTGACATTTAACTTCTTCTCTTACTAAAATTATACATTCAATATGAAGTATGAACTAAATAATATTATGTGTCAATATTCTTTTTAAAAATATCATTTTGCCTTGATATACACCTCTATATATTCTTTAAAAAAGTATCCTTTTAACATTCCTTGATGGGTCTCTCAAGGAAATATGCATCAAGATTGTTTTATGTGTTGCTGACGACGACGGTATTATATATCTGCACAAAATGAAAGCGATATGAAAATCCTTGATAAACACTTTATGTTTTTATGTTTTGAGAGTGTGTAATTTTTGAGCTCCTACAACTCAAAATTTGTGTAATTCAATCTATATATTATCGAATGCCAATGTCTATCTAATCACAATTGAAATCTCTCAATGCATTGTACGATCTCTTCAGCTACAGAAGGTCAAAAGTATCGAACTTAGCATACTAATCATATGATTAGTATTACTCTTGATTTGTGTGCTTTGTTGGATCAGTTCATGCGATTGTAATATGAGTTTCTCTTTCCGTACAATAATTCTAAATTCCTCTTCAAAACGAGCGTTTAAGTTTAATGTTTTCTCGAAATTGAAATTGAGCCAAGCTTAGAAAAGTTATTTTGCAAAGTTCTACATTAGATTTTAAAACAATCAATTTTTTAATGGTGGGAAATTCACCATATTTTATAATAAAACATTTCATAAATAGTTTATAACAAGCTTGCATATGACTCTTTTTATGAATGGATAGATAAGAGGGGACAGGAGCGGCTGGGGTTATCTTTTGGTGAGGAGGAAACAAGGAGCTTTCTTACTCCTATAATATAGGGTACGACACCAAGAATTAAGTTCAGGCCTATGCTCTTCTCCAGGAACTCTCACTAGCCAAGGTCTGGGGTATTATATCCATAACTATAGTTGGTGACTCCAAATCAACCATCAACTATGTGAGACTGAGAACACTTCCCACCAAGAGGTACCTCAAAACAATCTTCCAATGCATTCATTTAGTGATTAAATCATTTTCAAGTATCGATCCTCTCCATGTTCTCATGCTCAACAAGGATGCATACTTGTAAGAAAACCTGGCTATTAGTGAAAGTTTTGGAACACTTATTTTCCATGGATAGGTCTCATACCACCACATCCCATGAACTTGTAACTATAATTTTTGTCTTTAAAATTCTCTAGGTGTGGGCCCCTCAACCCCTCACCCCCTCTTGAATCCAAGTCTTAGCGACCCACCTTTCCTCCTCAAACTCTTGGCCCACCCAAACCTCTGCTTCACCGTCCTCCTTTGGATGTAGCGTTGTCTCCTCTTCTCTTGACGCATGCCTCTGACTCATCTTCCATCCTTATGATCCCATCATCCTTGTGTAAATTTCCCCTCCAAATATTAGCACACATACTCTCTACTCTCCCTCACACCTAGAAGATCATGCCCTCCTTCATCCACTCTAGAACTTCGTCACTCCCATACTAGCAGACCTTAGCTTGCACATATGTCATTATGATCCCATTATGCAATTGACTCTTTAGCTCATGTGCTCGTCCCCGACCCATCATGGATGTGTTATCGCACATCTTGTAGATTGGGAAAATCAAAACCCAAGCACAAAGTGTGAGACAAAATTCGGGACACCTGTCATTGTCACCTTAATAGATATCACTATTTTTTTAGTGATAGACAAGTCCAACACAAGGGAGGCTTCCTGAGTGAACTTAGGGGCATTGCAAGGGAGAAGCCAAAGAGAAGAATGAAGCACCCCTATAGGTCACAATGAAGGTTTTTAGGATCTTGATGGAGGTTTAGTATCGGTTAAGTAAAGGTCGCCAATGGAGAGTATATGTAAAACAAATTGCTAGACAACCAAAACCAATACCAAATATGATAAACCTAACCCTAGAACATGACGAGAATTAAAAAGAACCCTTTCTATCCGAAAATTGCCACATATAATAGTAATATATCAGCAGTGAGATAGTTATTATAGTTGTAATTATATCATCTAGTTCAACATATGAAATTGAATCAATGAGCATACAACTTTGATTATGTTCCAATGCTTAGCACAATGAACTAGATGACAATAGAAGGTTGTAAAAGTAAGTTATCAACAAGATTTATGACAACCGCATTGCTATACCTTAATTTTTCTACAACAACAATATTTAACCATGGAAATCAAGAAGTAAATGGATCAAAATCAATCTCAAGACAAACACTTTCAATTCCAATGATGAAACAATGATTTCCTTGGCTAAATTGCGAGTAAAATGAAAGATGGCATCAATTATATCATCCCTAATGGTTGTAGAAAATAGGTTATAACAATGGCTCAATCACTTGGGAAACTATGATGCCCTTACCATCGAAGAGAGGGAATATCATGTAGAAACAAACTCTATTGTTTAAAGTTTTGAACCACTAAATTTCACGCTTATCAATGTAGGATTTTACAATCTCCAATGCAACTAGTGCCTTGTCTATTGGGTTATGGAGTCTCTTTCTTTGTCACAACCAATTTATATTAAAGTTTGATGATATTCCATGGGTGTAAACCCTCTTACTTCCTAGAGAAAATAGACCCTAGCCATGTTTTTCTACAAGGGTGTAAACCCTCTTACTCCTTGTAGCAATTCTTAGGCGCTTTCAATGTAGATAGTAGAAATTTTCTTGGCAGAGGGTGTATTCCCTTATACTCCTCCTAGGTTTTAACAAAATAACTTTGAATTTAATAAGAAACACAAAAAATTACATAAATTCCTTACCTAATTCAATAATTATCAAAGCACAACCCTTACTTATCAAAGAAAACCCAATGATTTTCCAAGAAGAAGCATGCAAGAGAAAATGCTAGCCTTTATTGCACCATTAAACAAGTATTGCGTCCATTTTTCAGAAGAAAGAATAGGTCAAAATTTAGATCCAATAAAGCTATCTTTCATGTGATGAGTTATGATTTGTGAAAAATGAATTTCCTCATTTTTATATGCAGAAAACCAAGCCCTAGTTTGTCCACTTTACAATTAAATCCATTATTTTAGCGTAAAACGTAAGTTACAGAGACAAATTGACATATCATTTTTCCTTTTTTTCCCACATAGGCTACAAAATGACCAAAAATAATCAAATTATGGGACATTAGCCCATACAATTCCTCTGCAAGATGGCATGTGCGATGGAAAATACTCCGAAGGCCAGGACATCAAGTTGGAAGAGTTACACACCATCCCTAAATCAGAAAATAGAGTGGGGCTTCAAACCACAACACCACCAAGTGCACCTAAATGGTAAAACATCCCCTGAAAGTAATATTCCATGCTCCAAGAAGAGGACATTTGGGCATAGGAGGGTGATTTAACCATTTCTTCATGTCTCCGAGACATGTCCAAGTGCAATAGAATTCAAATCAAGTGCAATTTTAATCCTTCAAGGCCTCCAATCAGTGGGGTGCTACATACAACCAATGGGCCTTCATGTCCCTATGGAAATAAAAGTGCCTTACTTCTTCCATGAGTATCTTTCACTGAGAAATGTCTTGCAAATACAAACAAATATTCCCTCCAAGGGTCCACAATTAACATGTATCATTCCAAGTAAGCCACATTCAATGAAATAACCACACAAATATGTGCATTAAATCCCCCATTTTCAAACTAAACAAATGCTCAAATACCTTATAGAATTTTCCAAATTTAGATATGGGAGGTTTTTCATGGTTCCCTATTCGATAGGCCAATCTCCAAGTCAAGGAGAGGTTCCAAAGAATACTCTCTCTATGTCATGTAATTAATATAAGGTGGATGGATGTAAGACTTTTGTACATGGGGTTCCTAACTTATCAAGGGCTCATATTGTCTCATTTATGGGTTCCGTTGTGGAGGGTGTGTCGCATCCTTTCGTTTGCAATGCAACATTTTTGCAAGCCCTTTATTTTCCTTTCATTTTTATGGTCCAAACATTGAGTGATATGTGTAAGGGAAAAAAAGGAGCACCACAATGCCACTTGAAGTTAGAATACATTGAGTTCCACATGCACTAGGAATTAAGAGATGCCATGGTCCATTCCCTCATCAAGCAAGATACTTTTATTCATTTTTCATTTAAAGGTCCTAAATTTTGTGGAGAAGCATTTCATTTCTCTTAGGACCTTAGGGCTATAATCTAGAAGGATTAGTTATCTATCTTGACTCTCTCCAACTAAAATACCCTTGGGAATTTATCTCCTTCTTCCCATGAAATAAGGTACAAGCCCTTCTTGTTATATCCTTAATTTCCGTTGTATAGGTTAGAAGGGAGTTCCATAGCAGATGAAATTCAAATAACATACCTTGCTTGATATTTGGACCCTTTTTGGAGTTCAAGACATGTCTCATAGAGGATAAAATGCAATGATCATCGTGCTTATTATTTGGGTTGGTTTTTATTGATGTCAACCCTTGAAGAAAGTCCAGTAGCGAATTCCGGTAGCACAAAGGTTTGGGTAATAAACCCAAGTTTGTTTGATGTATAATGTTATGAGTTTTAATATATTTCAAGGTAATATTACTCTATATGGATAGAATAGGCCATGCCATTTTCGATGGTATGTGGAACATCACAGAACTCCTCACAGTTAGAAATTATGGCCATGTAAAGTTGGAGAACCCTCATGAGTCATCTAGAAGCCCCAAAAGGTCAAAGTAGCCAAAGTGGTTGCAAAGAAGAAATTATTTAAATAAGATTATTCTAGATGGATAGTACATTTCATGCCATTTCCATTGTTATGTGGAACGTCACATAACTCCTCACGGTTAGAGATTTATGGCCATGTGAAGTTGAAGAACCCTCATGAATCATCTAGAAGCCCCAAAAGGTCAAAGTAGTCAAAGTGATTGCAAAGAAGAAATTAATTAAATAATAAAGTGAAGTGATGAGTTTATTATAAGTCAAATTGGATACAAAATAAATTATTTAAATAATAAATTTATTGTATAAATTACTAATTCGACAAGTGGTTAGAAGTGGTTAGCCATAAAATAAGGAAAGTGGTTTCAGATGGTTAGAAGGAAACCCCTTGAGGAAGCTACATAAAAGTATAAATAAGAGCCAAGGGTCCCTAATTTTAATCAAAATTGAGAATATTGAATATATATAAGTGAATAAGGTAACCAATGAATATCTAAGGTGAATTTCATAGGGAAGGTGAAGTAAAGAAGGCCAAAAATTCAAGGGAGGATAAATTATTTTGATGATGCTTTCTCAGGTATGTTATGTTGATTAAGGTTGGTTGTCATTGATGTCAACCCTTGAAGACCCGTAGCACAAAGTTTTGGGTAATGGACCCAATAGTGTTTGATGTAGATATGACTCATTATTGTTTTTTCATGGTTGATAAGAAGTAAATATGGATGAACTCCAAAGTGGTCCCCTTATGGTGAAAGCCCTCACGAGAAGAGGCTTTGTGGAGTAAGAGAACCCATTCTTAATTATGGAATAATGAGATGAAGGAAAGTGAATTTGTCAGGTAAAATATCCTAGATGGATAGTTCTTGTCATTTCGTTTCTGGTGGTATGTGGAATGTCACATAATTCCTCACGGTTAGAGAGTTATGGCCATGAGAGGTTGGAGACCCCAGGTTTGGGTAATGGACCCAAGATTGTTTGATGGGTAACGGTATGAGTTATGATATATTTTCAGATAATACTATTATATATGGATATTACATGTCATGCCATTTATAGTGGTATGTAGAACGTCACATAACTCCTCACGGTTTGAGAGTTATGGCCTTACGAAGTTGGAGGACCCTCATATGTCATCTAGAAGCCCCAAAACGTCAAAGTAATCAAAGTGGTTTAGGAGATTTTAAAAGGTAAAC
>ML785580.1:228946-249075 GCA_009831015.1 Picea engelmannii
CATCTTGAGGATCTCTCCTTATCTTTTGTGAATTAGTTTTGACTTTCTATTTTTAGAATATCAGATCCATTGTTTTAGGATCTGAAACTGATTGTAAGAGGCTATAAATCCAAAGACATTTGGAGTTCTAAGGGTTCAATTTTAGATAGAAGATTGGCTATTGTACTCAGACTTATATGTTAATACAGATCACAGGTTTCTTTCGATTTTGATTATCAGTTTTCCATCCTTCTTATGCATTGTTATCTGTGTTGTCAAGATTTGAATGGCTGTCATCCCATTGTTTAGCTCATAACCTGATAATAATTCTTTGATTGTCTCTTAGACCCTGCTTTGCACTGGTTTAGTTACAATTTATTCTCCACCCACTTTAAAGCTGCCTGCTGATTAATCAATCTTTGAGAGCACTGTCTATTTGTTTATCATTTTTATGTTTGAATGCCATAAGCTATATTGAGTTATCCCATTGATCCACATTCACAAAATACAAAAAACATTCATATCTTAAGTTACCAAGCACCTCTGGTCTGCAACCACAGAGGGTTTCTTGGAGTGATAACAAGAGGAATCGAAGGAACCACAATATTGTTAATCGAAGGTTGACGTTTCGAGTCCATATCAGGACCCATCATCAGGACAACTAAGCCTAGGTAAAGGATAAACCAAAGAGCATAGATAAATAGTAAACTTACGAGAGAGAAACTACAGTCTTGAAGTCGGCTTCTAAATTTTTTTATTATTAAAAATATTAGGGTTTTCTTTTTGTATTAAATTATTAATTAATTTGTAATTTTTATTAATTTCAATCTATTATTTATAAAGTTTTATTAAGGTAAATTATAGACTAAGATATTATTATAAGAGGTTTCTTCATTTTTTCAAGTTTGTTAATGAAATCTTGTTGTGTATGTTATTAGTTATATTAAATTGCATTAAGGTAATGTAATTTTTACAATCAATTTTTAATGATGTAATGTTTAGAGTTAATTTTAATTTTTTAATTTTTAATTATTATTCTAATTTTATTTTCAATTATTTTATTTTAGAGTAAAATTAAAGTAGGAAAAAAGGTTCTAAGGGAGAAAGGTTGTTAATATTGAAACTAAGGTTTTAGGTTATCGGTTTTTTAATAATGAGAAAAAGTTTCAAGTTGAGAAAGAGGGGCCTAGGTTTTTATGGTTTTAAAGCGAAATTACCTGGTACATCTATCTTGGATCAGAGGAACCCAGTTTTCACTTATTTCTAGGCCATTATCTCTGTTTAAGTTGTTAGGGTGTTTAAGGATTTCAATGGCTTCCTTGATTTTGCGTTTGAAGAAGTGATCTTCCTTGGATAAAAAAATTGTGTCTTCTAAGCGTATGTGGTGTTTGGAAGAATAGGAGTGTTCGGCTAAAGCTGAGGTGCGCGTACATTCATTTTTGATATCTACTCCATGTTCTTTAATTCTGATCTAAAATGAATGACCAGTTTCTCCTATGTAGCATTTACCACAGGAGCATTTTATTTTGTAAACGCATTTACATTTCCTATGGTCGGGTTCATCTTTAATAGATTTCATTTTTTGTTTGATGGTTTTTTATGGTTTAAAGGAGGTCTTAATCTCTTTCTTTTATAGGAAATTAGCAAGCTTATCATTTATTCCTTGGATATAAGGGAGGTAGGCTATAGTACTGAGGGGTTGGTTGTTAGGTGGTTTAGGCCCATTACTCTGTCTATCTAGGGATTTGTTAATCATTATATTAATGGCTTTGTCCTTGTATCCTATGCTCTTAAAAAACCTATAGAGGTGATCTTAAGAAATATGTTCACCATGTCAAACATATTCGAAAGATGAAGACTACATAATCAATAGAGGTATATTGTTTTGATTTAATTGTGAAAAACTTAGAAATCTTGAAATAGATTTCCATGAAGGAAATGAGACAAAAAAACTAATTGAAAAAGAAGACAATTATGAAGAATAATTCATCAGTGCTTTAGATGAACTAAGAAAATAAAGAGAGGAAAACAAGTCACTCAAGAAATAATTGATGAAACAAAAGGAAAGTGCTCACAATTTTGAAGAATCCCAATAGGTCATCAAGAACTTAAGAACTGAACTAGAAGAAGCCAGAAAGAGCGAAGAAAATATTAAAGATCAAAAGCAGTAATTGGAAGCCAACATAGTAGCACAGAAAGAAGAAGCCGAAATGACAAAAAATATATTGACATATCATCTTAAGGAAAGAAATAACAATCTAAACCAGCTTGAGGTAGAGTTTGGTCAAGAAGAGAAATGACTTGAAGAAAAAATATTCACATTAAAAATCCAGTTTGAAGAAGCGAAAATAATAGAAGAAGTCATGAAGTCTCAGATAATGAAGAAATAAGAAGCGGTTGAGAAGCTTGAATAAGAAGTTGTCACATTGAGAAGTAAAATCATGAATATCAACAAGAAAAATGAAGAGACATAAATATCCACATCGGTTATAGAGAATGAAGAGAAACACTCTAGGTTTCTAGAAAAGAAGAATGAAGAAAATAGAAAGAGTTATGCAGAAGTTCTCAAAGGAAGAAATCATGGTCTACCAGAATCTAAGAAAACTATTAAAGATACATCTTCAAGAAGACCATCCATGTTCAATCCACAAAGAATATTCAATTATGGTCATGATCAGTCAAGGCAGAAATTCAGAAGGACTACACCACAAAGAAGATAATTCACTCCCAGGTATGCAAATTTCTTTTATGGTCATTGTTTTAATTGTACTAATTTTGGACATAAGTTTACATATTACAGGGATTATAAAAATGATCAAGAAAGAAAATACTATGTGGCCCCACGTAACATTTAATGTTACAAATTTCATAACTATGGACACATATCTAGTGATTGTAGATGCATGACCGATACTTCCATGAAATAGAACAATGATATCCATTATAAGAAAATATGGATAAGAAAACAAAAAGAATAGGTGAACAAAGACCAAGTCCGAGAGATCACAATTTCGGAAATAAAACAAGATGAAGAAAATTATACAGAGAAAAAGAAAGATGTCAGATACATAAAGGTTTGGAAAATAACTGAAAGAAAAGAAGGACAGGGAAATAAGGAACAGGTTCAAGAGATTGTACTTTCAAGCATTGTGGTGAAAGATGAATCCATAGACAAAAAGAAAGAAGTCATAGATTAGAGAGATGATGAATATACCAATGAACATGATGATGAATACACATCAAAGTAGGAATTGTTCTCACCCATCTTGCTTAGAGAATCCTAGGTAACATGAATATTAGACAGGGGGAATCTATGTGATAGTTGTGACAGACCAAAGAACCATCCTTCGAGTAGCTTGCAGAATTTGAGTAGACAAATCCAAAGAATCCAGTTAACAAAAGTACAGTTTTATAGTTGTAGTAGTGAAGACTTCATGATAGTAGAGTAATTAATGGGTCAACATTATGGGCAGTTGTGCAGTAGAGTCTTGGAAAGTATGGATAGATATGGATTTTGAGGAACACTTAATAGGTTTGGAAATATCTATGACAGGGGACGAGAGAATTGATTAATATATTTGTTCAAAGAGTCGTTTAGATACAAAGTAACATTATGGATGTTAATTACACAGGAAATGGCTCGAACAATGCCAATGGATTCCAAATTGGTAGATATTTTTTGGACACATGCATTTCTTATGACAGTTCACATTCAAAATAGAGTAACGTTGAGAAACAACAATGACAAAAATCCCTACGAACTATGGAAAGGAAAACCAACAAATTTGAAGCACTTCAAAATATTTAGAAGCAAATGCTACATCAAAAGAAAATATGGAAGAATGAGAAAGTTTGACTTTCGTGTGGAAAAATGATTACTTGTTGGTTACTCAAGTACAAGTAAAGCATGCTAGTGTTACAATCTGAGATTGATTTTTTTTGGAAAGCATCAATGTAACAATTAATGAAACAGGTTGAAGAGAATCAAAGGAAGAAGAAAATAAATCAGTGGAACAACTTTACTAAGAAGAAGAAAAAGATGAAGAAGAAGTAGAAGAGGAAGATGAAGAAGATCAAACAGAAGTAGAAGAGAAAGTTAAACACTTTCCTCCAAAGACAGCTAGCAAACGAGTACAAAATAATCATCCTTCATATCAGATTATTAGAAACAAGGATGCAAAAGTTGAGACTAGAAGAAGAATTTGTTCAATAGAACAAATGCACCTAGCACTCTTATCTACGATTGAACCAAACAGTTTTGAAGAGGCCAACAAGGATGAATTTTGAAATAAGGCCATGGATGAAGAGTTGGATCAAATAGAGAAGAACGACACTTGGGAATTGTTTCCAAGACCAAAGAATAAGAATGTGATTGACACAAAGTGGGTTTCTCATAAATAAATTTAATCAATATGGACATGTTACAAGGAAAAAAGATAGATTGGTATGTAAAGAATATGCAAAGGTCGAGGGAATCGACTTTGAAGAGACATTTCCCCAGTTGCCAGAATGGAAGAAATCCTACTTCTTTTAGCTTATGCATGCTCCAAGAATATTAAAGTGTATAACATGGACATGAAATCAACTTTTCTAAATGGGGGACTTGAAGAAGAAGTCTACATCGAATAAATAGAAGGATTTTGGTTGTCATAGAACACATATTACGTGTGCAAATTGAAGAAGGCATTGTATTCTCTAAAACAAACTCCTAGTTCATGGTACTCTAGATTGGATAAATATATGCAGCAGGCAGGGTTCAGAAAAGGAAGTGCGGAAAACAATATATATATATATATCAAGGTAACTCAAGATAGTGTTTTATTAATTGAAGTTTATGTTGATGATATTATTTTTGGAAGTAATGATGTCATGTTAAGAAATAAATTTTCAAAGGATATGCAAAATGAATTTTAAATGTCATTAGTTGGTGAACTATCCTTCTTGTTGGGTCTTTAGATATGTCAAAGAAACCAAGGAATTTTTATTTCTCAAACTAAGTATATCAAAGAAATGCTAAAGAGGTTCGGAATGGAAGATTGCAAACTAGTTACCACTCTTATCCAAACCAATTGCATGTTGAGCAAAGATGATGATTCAAAGTCTATAGACCAGAGGCAATATAGGTCAATGATTGGTAGATTACTATATGTGACAACATCCAGACCATATGTAATACAAGAAGTTGGACAGATGGAACAATTTCAAGTATCACCAAAGGAATCACATGTATTAGAAGTGAGGAAGATTTTTGGATATCTCAAAGGAACATAAGACTTTGGATTATGGTATCCAAAAGGAAAGGATCTATCATGTATTTCCTACACAGATGAAGTTTGGGAAGGTTGCATTGATGACTGATGAAGCACCAGTGGAGCAATGTTCTACTTGGGTGAGTGTTTAGTATCTTGTCTAAGCAAGACAAAATCATCAATATCTTTATCTACAACCAAAACATAGCATATTGCAACAACAAGATGTTTTACTTAGGTTCTATGGATGAAAAAAACTTTGACACATATAAAGGTTGACTATGATGAGCCTATTCCAATCTATTGTGATAATACAAGTGTCATCAGTATCTCAAAGAACCCGATGATGCACTCCAAGACAAAGCACATTCTAATAAAGTATCACTTTATATGGGAACAACTTACAGAGAAAAACATCAAAGTTGAATATGTGGGCACAAAATAACAAGTGGAAGACATATTTACAAAACCTCTTTCAATGGAATCCTTTGAGTATCTTCATCGGAGACTTGAAGTAATTTTTACTCCAAAATGAATGCTTTTGAATTTTTATCTTATATGTCTTAGATTTGCACAAGGAAGCACCATAAAGAGGATAGTTCAAGTTGGAAGATCATTTTCAGGAAGATTTCAGTCAGGGGGAGCAACCCCGGATGGAAATATACCTTTTCCATTTATGACAAAAGGGGAGAGATTTATCATATGAAAAGGTAAATGATTGGAAAAAGAACATAGAGGCATGGTTCCAGGGGGAGAGATGTTCACAGGGGGAGCATGACTGATATGACTTTAATATTGCATAAGAGTGTTGCCACCAATGCCAAAGGGGGATATTGTTGATTATTTGGGTTGGTTTTCATTGATGTCAACCATTGAAGAAAATATGGTAGCGAATTCTCGTAGCACAAAGTTTTGGGTAATGGACCCAAGTTTTTTTGATGTATAATGGTATGAGTTTTAGTATATTTTAAGGTAAGACTATTGTATATGGATAGGACATGTCATGCCATTTTCGGTGGTATGCGGAATGTTACACAACTCCTCACGGTTATAGAGTTATGGTCATGTGAAGTTATAGAAACCTCATGAGTCATCTAGAAGCCCCAAAAGGTCAAAATATTAAAAGTGGTTGCAAAGAAGAAATCATTTAAATAAGAATATTCTATATGGATAGTACATGTCATGCCATTTCTAGTGGTATGTGGAATGTCACAAAAATACTGACGGTTAGAGAGTTATGGCCATGTTAAGTTGGATAACCCTCATGAGTCATCTAGAAGCCCCAAAAGGTCAATGTAGTCAAAGTGGTTGGAAAGAAGAAATTATTTAAATAATAAAGTGAAGTGATGAGTGTACTATAATTCAAAGTGGATACAAACAAAATTATTTAATTATTAAAGTTAATGGATAAATTACTAAGTGGACAAGTGGTTTAGCCCTAAAATAAGGAAAGTGGTTTAAGATGGTTAGAAGGTAACCCCTTGAGGAAGCTAAATAAAAGTATCAATAAGAGGCAAGGGTCTCTCATTTTAATTACACTTGAGCATATTGAATATCTATAAGTGACTAAGGTAACCAAAGGATATCTAAGGCAAATTTCATAAGGAAGGTGAAGTAAAGAAGGCTGAAATTCAAGGGAGGATAAATTATTTTGATCATGCTTTCTAAGGTATGTTATTTACGGGTCATCTCACCATTTTAACAATAAATTATTTTCTAAAATTATTCAGACCATGAAACCTAGATAGAGTTGAGGAAACATATCCAATTATCTATGATAAAAAAATCATCTTGTTGGTTGTTTTATTTTTGGAGTTACACTCTGTGGAAAATAGAGTTTGTGGCTAGTCCTGAAACTAGTCTAAAACATGTGTTCCAGGTAAACATGTCATAACTTATTCATAAAATATCCAAATTTAGTAATACCAAATGCATTGGTTCAATTACAGTTTTTAGTATTATGTGTACCATTTTCATATCCATACAACAAATATTACTTCTGGGGTACGCTCTACAATATCTCTCTCTAAAATAAGCCATAATTCAACAAGATATGCTATTTTTCTATAACTCCTTTTTTGATAGGTTCCAAGTAGTAAAACGTAGAGGAATTCCATAAAAGAAACTAAAGAAAATTGTGTACTATTTTCATATATATTTTTCATTAGAGGCACATAGTTATGATTACTTCAAGTTAGGGTTGTTGACTAATCCAAAATTAGTCATGTGAGACTAAAGTAAAGTTTGATGAAAATTCTAGTCTCTTGTTGTTAAAATTAATGAAGGTTTGCAGATATGTAATCATATACACCAGGTCTATTACAGAGTTACAAATTGGAATTGGAAGATGAAATTGATGAGGGATTTTGGTTGAGGTACATGTTGGGTACATGGTTGAGACAGGTAGTTGATGAGTTGGAACATACATGAGGTGTATAGTTGATGATGTTGGTACATATTGATGAGTCATAGTTTATGTGTATTTGATGCATGATTGGTACATATTTCGTGCATGGTTGATGCACTATTTAATGGTACAGGTTGAGGTACATGTTGGTGCATGGTTGTTGCACTTGTTTATGGTACAAGTTGATTACATGGTGTTTATGGTATAGGTTAATTACAGGTTGTTGGTGCAGGTTGATTAGTACAGGTTTACATCAGTATATCTCATAGTGATAGTGTGACAATGGTTCCATCATTCTACTTCTACATCAGGGTGGTTAGACGAGGCAAGGACATGCGGTTGTAGACACCTTTCGATTGTAGCTAGAGAACATAGGGGGTTGTCGCCTCCTTCTGGTTGTAGCTAGAGAATTGGGGAGTTGGAGCTTCCCTCAGGTTGTAGCCTGAGAAACTAGGGGGTTCGAGCCTCCTTCCAGTTGCAGCTGGAAAACAAAGGAATTTGGTCCTTCCAACGAATGTAATTCTAAAGACATATAAGAAAAAACATTATGTGGTTTTCTCCCACTTTGGGTTTCCATGTAAAAACACTGGTGTACTATGTATGTATATTATTGCTCATTTGTTCATTGTTTATTTACTCTACAACTATTGGATGATAATTCTACATTTATATAACACTTTCATTTTATGGTTAAAAATGATTAAATTTCTCTATTATTGATTCACCCCCCCTCTATGTAATCCAACACATCATGCATAATCTATATTTCCACAAGTGACGAACTTTCAAACCTTCTAGATTCGTGGAGTTATTAAGAGATAGGTGATGAATGAGTTCTGTCTTCATGGCATGAGCTTAAGAAATCACATTATTCGAGTCTCTAGTGGTCTCTATAAGATCTAGAATATCTCCCAAGCCTCTTCCAAGGAACTATATAAAAAATGCATGTCTTGAGGAAGAGCATGAAGAATCAAGGGTATTTTTATGCTATTCATTTACAGAGAAGATTTTCCTATTCACAATATCCAAAAATTAGAGTGTTTGTCTTGATCAAGAAGCCAAGGAGAAGAAAGGAGAAAGGATCCAAAGGAGAATTGCATCATCATCGAAGGTATGTAATATTGATGTAATTTCTTTATGATTATCAATAGATCATTGGTTTTCCCCCAAATGTTTTATGTTTGATTCATGAGTTCTATATTCATTGCATGAGCCTAAGAAATCACATTATTCGAGTCTCTAGTGGTCTCTATAAGATCTAGAAGATTTACAGAGAAGATTTTCCTATTTAAAATATCCAAAAATTAGAGTGTTTGGCTTGATCAAGAAGCCAAGGAGAAGAAAGGAGAAAGGATCCAAAGGAGAATTTCATCATCATCGAAGGTATGTAATATTGATGTAATTTCTTTATGATTATCAATATATCATTGGTTTTCCCCCAAATGTTTTATGTTTGATTCATGAGTTCTGTCTTCATGGCATGAGCCTAAGAAATCACATTATTCGAGTCTCTAGTGGTATCTATAAGATCTAGAATATCTCCCAAGACTCTTCCAAGGAACTATATAAAAAATGCATGTCATGAGGAAGAGCATGAAAAATCAAGGGTATTTTTATGCTATTCATTTACAGAGAAGATTTTCCTATTCAAAATATCCAAAAATTAGAGTGTTTGGCTTGATCAAGAAGCCAAGGAGAAGAAAGGAGAAAGGATCCAAAGGAGAATTGCATCATCATCGAAGGTATGTAACATTGATGTAATTTCTTTATGATTATAAATAGATCATTGGTTTTCCCCCAAATGTTGTATGTTTGATTCATGAATGGTTTGGATCTCATGTTTTGAATGATAAATCAAGTTATATATATTATAGATTATTGATTTATAACACTGAGAGAAGTAGGATATTGGTGTTGTTTTTTTATTTTGTGTAGGAAGTAGGTAGTAGGAGCTAGAGTTGCATTTCAAGAGCTACAACACCCATGATATACAAGAACAATGTTTAGAGACAAGGTATGCAAGTCTATCCTTTATTAGTGTAAAATATCTTGTTTGTCTTAGGTCAAGGATACCATAGAAATATAAACTTCTTTTTCTCTAGGATCAATAGGCAGATCCTAGGGAGATCGTGTGTTTACTCAGTTATATCCTTGTGATATTTTCTCCCATAATAGAATTAGAAACCATATCAGGGAAGAATATTCTCTATTTTGGGTCTCTTTTCCAATCAATCCTCTTCTTGTTTGTGATTCATTTTTTTTTCTTCCATATACTCCTACATGTCTCATTGATCTGATTGATCTGAGACATATCTGACAGGTTTCAAACAAATATATACGTTTCTACAAACGAAACATTTTCTACATAATCGTGGCTTGCATTATAGAGGTCATGTGAAAATATGTATAAAATACAGAATTGTAGAGATATCCATTCCCTCAAAAGTAGATTGGTTCTTCTAATCCATAAGTTCTTTATTGGTATTTTCTATTAATGATATTACCGTTGTTTCAGTCGTTTTGTCACATGATTTTCCTTCAAGTTACTTTTGAATTGTATTGGTGTCGATTGTTTTCATTTATTGGATAGTTTCATTTCTATATTAGAGATATAATGAAGTTTGGAAGTGAACCCAATAGATCTGAGAAAGATCTGATAGATTTGAAACAAATATTTATTTTTCAAAAAAATTGCAGAGCGTAGCTTTTTGTAGGTAATCTAACCCACAACGAGACAAAAACTCATCATGTTTGTTACAACATGGACAACAAACGATGATATATACACTTTCCAAGTGAAGGGTGGCCCATGACTACCCTGATAGGGTCCACAAAAATAGGCCTCTAGGGTGCAAAAAACAACTATTTTTCACTAAACGTTTTCTCGATTTTTCCATATGAAGCCTAGGGTCCCTATTTTTGGGAAAGAGAACCTTTAGAAATAATTTTTAGAACTTAGTTTTCATTATTATTTTCATGTGATACAGTTGGTAATCGGTGGCCACCAACCTATTCCACTAGCTCAAAACATGAGTTTCCACATTGGCATTTTTTCTATGTTTTTTAAAGTCCTAAACTTCTAGGGCCATTTTGTGGCCCTAAACGATGTTATTTGGACTCGTTAGTGCCTAAAATGTGGTAAAAGGTAGATTATATGTTTAATGGAATGTGTTGTTATCCTTTAGATCTTTCCAACTAGATATCGTGTAACCCAATGGAAGATCGTATGCAAAAATTACACCCTTGGGAATTTGACATATCAAAGACCCTCATCGGGGGCTGGAAACCTTTTTGTCTTTTATCTTCTACGATTAGTGTTTTGTATTTTGTTTATGTTAAAAATTCCTTTGGAGCCTCATTTTACACATCATGATCTTCTCGTGAATGAGTGTAGCCATAACATCTCTTCTCACAGATAAGGTACCACCATTCTAGTGTGTTTATTCACTCTGTATTTTTATATTTTATGTACATTTATTTAATTAAAAAAAGATCTGCATTATTGTGTCTCTGTGTTTCTAGAAATATATCTATGTATTTACTTTTAATATTTCATCCTTCATTTCGTTCACAAAATAATATGGATCAGTGGTTTAAGAGCATGCTACTCGTTTTTTCTTAGTGCATGGCCCTGTCAAGGTCAGGGTATAAACAACCACTCTCAGTAGCCCAAGAAGCCTCCCATGGTAGAATAAAATAGAGATGTGGGATAAGAATATCCCATCAAGCTATTTCTCATGGAATCCCTCATGCAATAGGGGAACGAGATGTTGGACAATTTTTGCCAAATCATTCAATGATTGTCGACAATAGCATGGGCATATTCATCAAGCAGTTGCTTCAGAGATGCTTCCCCATTCAAGGAACAAGTTAATTTTGATATTCTCGTATTTGAAGTTTAGATCGATGTGGATGATTTGGAGAAATGGTTAAATCTTATAGAAGGTTATTTCTTCGTTCACAATTTTTTTGACAGAGAAAAGATCACCTTTGTGCTCCTTAAGGTGGTAGCTCCTTCATGTCAAACATTGCTCATAAAATTATTGGGAGAAACATTTTGTAGAGGAGTGTGGAATATTTGGGGTTAATCCCACTTGGGATTTTTTTTTGGATGCAGTCAAGGAGAAATATTACCTTATGGTAAACTATGATCACTAGTACATAAAGTGGACCATGTGGCATCAAGAGAGGGGTCGAATAGTGTCAGAGTTCAAAAATACCTTGCATACCTTGTGCACCAAGCTGGATATCAAAGACTCCAAGCGAAATCTTGTTGTAAAATTCCATGGGGCTCTACATAGTTACATATAACCCGAAATGGAGTTTCTGGACATCTCATCACTATGAGTCATTTATTGACATGCTGTCAAAATCGAGCATAAATTTAAGCAATAGAACAATCGATAATTTGGGTCTGCAAATCAACAACAACCAAATTATGGTAAAGGCAACCCTAACTCAAAGAATATACAACCTCAAGACAACCACTCCAAGACATAGAAAAATAAGGGTTACGGGAAGACAAAGAAGGACAATGGGAAGTGGTGAAACTTCCAAAAAACACCTTTGCACACCATCGATGAATTTCACTCGAAATAATCATTGGTAGTCAAGCTCAAAGAAATAGAGGTGAGCCACAACTCATAATCCAATTCATAAAATAATAAAATGAGACATATAATTGATCCAGAACCCACTGCTATCGTTGCAACCAAAACAATCCAACCAGAAGAACTAGAGGATCCTAAGGAGGGGGAGCCAGAAGAACCTCAGGAGGGGAAGCTAGATGTGGGTGAAGGGGACCCTGTGCAAGATACCAGATATATAAAATATGCAGAACATAAATGAAATGCTAGAAATGATATAATAACAGTAAAATATCCAGCATAATCTTCACAATACACAGAAATGATATACGAAATAGCAACAGAAACAACATTTTGATTCAGATAGCAATGTTCACAGGCCTCTTCAAGGGGGCAACCTCCAGTCGAGCAACACTATGTTACAATAATCTCCAAGCTAGGGGTTTCATACCCTCGACCCTTATTTATACTAAATGTGTCTATTAAGAGAAGCATCTAGAGGAAGATCCTTCTAGAAGCAGAAGCTTCTATTAGGTCTTCTTACATCCGCCTTATTCTATTTTATTGAAAGTTCTTATTAATATTGACCTTTATTACATCTGAATACATTGATCTGCCTATGTGTGGGTTAGTACCTTAACATGTCTGCCCCCTTAAAAATAGCCTTGTCCTCAAGGCTTGAGATGTGGAAACTGCTACAGAATGGTAGCTGGTTCCCAAGTGGCATCTGCTGGAGTCATATCTTTCCACTGTACTAGCACTTCTTTGATGGTTCTCTGATGCAGGCGACGCTCCCGCTAGTTCAAAACTGCTTCTGGTTGTAGCCAAATTGATCCTTCTTCAGCTAATTCTGGAAGGTTGGTTTGAATTTGGCACCTGGTTCCAATCACCTTCTTCAAGCATGAAACATGAAAAATAGGATGTAGCTTCGACTGACTGGGCAGAGCTAACTGATATGCAACTTATCCCACACGCTTTAGAACTGTGTAAGGGCCATAAAATTTGGGTGCTAGCTTCTGACACTGCTTGGCCTTGAGGGAAGTTTTCTTATATGGTTTCAGTCTCAGAAACACCTGATCCCCTTCAACAAATTGACGTTCAGAGCAACCTTGATCTTCTTGCTGCTTCATTCTATTATGGGCCATGACCAAGTTCTCTTTAAGGGTACGAAGGATATCCTCTCGGACTGTAAGTGTTTGGTCAACTGCCTGGACCTTCGAGGTACCCGGTAAGTATGAGAGAACTGATGGTGGCCTATGTCCATACACTGCTTCAAAAGGAGTCATGCGAGTGGTTGTATGGTATGTAGTGTTGTACCACCATTCGGCAAGGGGTAACCATTGAGCCCCCTGGTGTTGTTTTTCAGAGGCAAAGAACCTCAGATATGTTTCCAAACACTTGTTGACGACTTCCATTTGACCATCTGTCTGGGGATGATAAACTGAGCTGAGATGCAATTGGGTACCTTGTAGCTTGAACAATTCTTGCCAAAAATTGCTTGTGAAGGTTGGGTCTCGATCAGAAACAATAGAGTTGGGCATGCCATGAAGCTTGAAGACCTGATCCATGAAAATTTGAGCCACCGTGGATGCAGTAAATGGGTGGTGAAGAGCACAAAAATGAGCATACTTGGAAAGGCGATCCACCACCACCATTATGACGGATTTATTCCCTAATTTGGGTAAGCCTGTAATAAAGTCCATAGAGATATCCTTCCAAATAGCAGGGGTAATTGGAAGCGGTTGGAGGGTGCCTGGAGATTTGACTGTTTCTCCCTTGTTGCGTTGACATACCTCACATTCAGCCACAAACTTACAGATGTCCTGTTTCATACCCTCCCAAAAAAAAGAACGTTTGACTCGGTCATATGTTTTGGTGAACCCTGAGTGCCCCACTGTGGGTGTAGCATGAAGCTCAAAAAGTACCGTGGATTTGAGCTTGGATTGTTTACTTCAATACAAGCGGCCTTTGTATCGAAGCTCATCCTAGAGCCAAGAGTACCCTGGGGGAGCCTGAGCCTTGTTCTGCAGTTTCTGGATCAGTAGCGAACTTTTGGGGTCTTGAAGCCATTCCTGGTGCACAGCTTGCAGCCAATCGGGTACAATGAAGGAAAGAGAAAAAAGGGATCCTTCATCTTCATACTTCCGGGAGAGTGCATCCGCCACGACATTGTATTTGCCTTTCTTGTAAATGATCTCATAATCATATCCAAAGAGCTTAGTGACCGATTTTTGTTTCTCCTGGGAGGAAATGCGTTGTTCCAGAAAGTACTTGAGGCTTTGATGGTCGGTCTTAATTTGGAATCATTTCCCCAAGAGATAAGGACGCCATAATTCAACGGCATGCAGAATCGCCAACATTTCTTTTTCATAAATTGGTTTGCCCAGATTCTTTTTAGATAGTTGTTTGTTAGTGAAGGCCAATGGTCGACCCTCTTGCATAAGGACAGTGCCAATTCCTTTCCCTGAGGCGTCGCATTCCAACACAAATGTCTTTGTGAAGTCGGGAAGGGCCAGAACCGGAGTGGTGCACATGGTCGTCTTCAAGGTTTGAAAAGATTGAGCAGCTGTTGGGGTCCAAGTGAAAGAGTTATTTTTTAGGAGAGCTGTGAGAGGTGCTGCAATCTTTCCATAGTTCTTAACGAACTTACGATAATACCCTGTGAGGCCCAAAAATCCACGCAATCTTTTGAGAGTCTTTGGGTGCGGCCAGTCTTGCATAGATTCAATCTTTTTCGGGTCCACTCTGACGCCATCCTTGCCCACCAGATGACCCAAGTATTCTACTTCGGATGCACCAAAAGCACATTTGGACTATTTCAGAAAAAGCTAGTGCTGAGAGAGTAGGCTGAGAAATTGATCCACATGAGTAAGATGGTTTGTCCATGTCTTGCTATATATGAGGATATCATCAAAGAAAACTAAGACAAAATGATGGAGAAAAGGGCGGAAGACATGGTTCATGAGGCTCTATAAGGTGAAGGGGGCGTTACACAAACCAAAGGGCATGACCAAAAACTAGTAGTGGCCCTCATGAGTGCGAAAGGCCGTCTTGGGAATGTCAGACTCTTTCATACGTATCTGGTGATAGCTTGAGCGAAGATCAAGTTTGGTGAAGAATTGGGTGCCACTCAATTCATCGTGGAGGTCATCAATGACAGGAATGGGAAATTTGTCTTTGATGGTTAGTTTGTTGAGAGCACGGAAGTCAGGACACATTCTCCAAGAACCTTCTTTCTTCAGTACCATGACGACCAGAGAGGAGTAAGGGCTCGTACTAGGACGGATGACTCTGGCAGTAAGGAGTTCCTGGACCATTTTTTCAATTTCATTCTTTTGTGCAAAGGGGTGGCGATATGGACGTATATTTGGGGGAAGGCTTCCTGGGACAAGGGGAATGGAGTGATCATGGACACCGCAGGAAGGAGGGAGTCCTTGGGGAGTGGAAAATACTATTTGATTTCTAGAAAGGAGGGCTTGGAGGTCTTGGGGCACGGGTGGGATCTCGGTGGCTTGTATGGCGTGGAGTTGGGCTATGACACCCAAATGACCTTTTTTGAGCAATTTTTGCATGCGATGAGAACTGATGATTTCAGGAGAACCCGTAGTGATGCCTTGAAATTTATGTTTGTGGCCTCCTTGGTCAAATTGGATGGTTAAGTTCTGAAAATCCATGACAATGGGACGCAAGGTTCTTAGCCATTCAGCACCCAACACAATGTCGCAACCTCCCATCTCAATAGAAAACATATGGGATTTGAGGTTGTAGTCACCTATTTGGAGACACACATTTTCACAGCGCCCGCCACATTTCATAGAACCACCATTGACAATCATGATTTGGAAATTATTGACAAAATGGATGTAGCAATGGGTTTCTTGGGCGATGCGACGATGAATAAAATTTTGGGTGATGCCACTATCAACCAAGATAATGACCTTTTGGTGCTTGATGTAACCGATTAGCTTGAGGGTTTGGGGGGCAGAGAAGTCGGTGAGAGCATTGAGGGAGATGATTGGTTCCACTTCGGGAGGGTCGAAGGGAGGGTTTATTTCAGAAATTTCGGGTGACTCGGGCACAGGGGGAGTGTCATCATCGTATTCTTGAATATCCTCATAGATGGCCATAAAGAGATTTTGTTCCTTACATTTGTGGCCTGGGAAATATTTGTCATCGCAATTATAACAGAGGCCTTTGAGTTGGCGTTCAGCCATTTCATCCCTGGTCAATTTTTGGATTTTTAATGGGGCGAAGGGAGTAGTGGGGTTTACTGGTTTAGGGTGTGGGATAAAGGAAGGCCTACGGTTTTGAGAGGAAACAATTTGTTGTTCTTCTTTAGCTTTTTTGGTAGCCTCCACCCAAGTTGTAGGTCGAGCCATGAGGACATGGGCCCTAATCTCCTCCTTGAGGCCACCGATAAAACACTCTCGAAAGAAAGCATCAGTCATGCTCTCTGTTCGAAAAGCCAGACGCTCAAATGAAGCTATGAAGTCTTCGAATCTTCCTAATTTCTTCAATTTTGTCAAACGGCTCAAATGGTTGGTGTCAGTGTCAAAGCATTCATAAAGCTCAGCAACAAATTGGGTCCAAGAAATATATCCTTGACGGGAAGGTTTTCTCCATTGCCACCATTGCCAACGCTCTTGATCTAGATGGAGAACACCATACCAGAGTTTTTCCAAGTCATCTGTAATGTTGTAGAGAGAGAAATAATGTTCCATTTGTGTGACCCAACCAGTGGGGTCTGAGCCATCAAATTTGGTTACATCCACCCACGGAAGGCGTATGTCCCTTTGAAAGTGATGTGGTTGAAAGAAATGGGAAGAAGTTTCACCTTCAGTCTTTTTATGTGCATCATCTAAAGAGTCATCGAGAGGGAGCTTGAGTTTGGTGCAGAGTGATACAAAGACAGATTCAAGTTCATTTTTTACTTCCGCCATTGCGGACTGCACGACTACATTGACGGATGCATTTATGGAGGAATCACGGGAGGCAATAGTAGCACTGAGTTGTTGCACTTCTTGTTGGGTCTTAAGGAAACTAGATTCCAAGGTGTTGAAGAAAGAATCTAGTTCTTGGCTACGGGTATGGGCCATGATGATGGGTGAACTGGAAAGGGCGCGGGCAGGGTTAGAAATTTTTACAGAAAAATGATATGGATGACTGTGACAAGGGGGAAGAGATGAGTCTAATGGAATAGGTCTCAAATAATGGTGAAACAATGGGAGTGGGCGGGGTCAGAAATTTTTGCTGAAAAATGATATGGATGATTGTGACAAGGGGGAAGAGATGAGTCTAATGGAATAGGTCTCAAATAATGGGGAAAATTTTTCCAGACTTTTTTTCTTTTTTTTTTTTTTACAACTGCAGGGTTATACTTTGGTCTGAAGAATGTTGCAGTGTGGAAATCCCCAAATTATGAACCAGAGAGTATTTACTTAGCAACTCCAACACAGATGCGCGTCAATAGATCTCGCTGGTTTAATTTGTTTATGTTGTTGTTTATGTTCCCCAAGGGTTAGGTATTCAAGGGTTCTACAGACAAGGGTTTTCCCTATGCTATAGCTCTCTGATATATGTGCGGGGTCCAACAGTAGTACTCGGCCCAATATCTCAGGGCACTAACTAAGGAGGATAGACCGTACCCTTAGCCGTACTACCCGACTACCCATGTACTAGAGAGTATCTTCCTGAGTGTTGTTCTCGGTGACACTATAGCAATCCAGCGGCCGATAGGTTTATCTATAGAGGGCTTAAGGAAATCTAGGTCGATCCGTACACAGGTGTTGTCGGATGCGCTACCACTCGAAGGGGTACCAAAATGGGTTACAAGGGTGGCCAACATATGTGCACTTAAGAACCACTTGTATTTCCTGCATGCATGAATCCCTCAACCGCGGGTTTATGCGTGTAACGATAGATCTCTGTGGCTTAAAGATGCCAGAATACGTCTCTACCCTCAAAAAAAAATACCCACAATTTCTGCCAAGGAAAGTGCTCTGATACCACTTGTAAGATACCAAATATATAAAAATATGCAGAACATAAATGAAATGCTAGAAATGATATAATAACAGTAAAATATCTAGCATAATCTTCACAATACCCAGAAATGATATACGAAATAGCAACAAAAACAACACTTTGATTCAGATAGCAATGTTCACAGGCCTCTTCGAGGGGGAAACCTCCAGTCGAGCAGCGCTCTGTTACAATAATCTCCAAGCTAGGGTTTTCATACCCTCGACCCTTATTTATACTAAATGTGTCTATTAAGAGAAACATCTAGAGGAAGATCCTTCTAGAAGTGGAAGCTTCTATTAGGTCTTCTTACATCCGCCTTATTCTATTTTATTGAAAGGTCTTATTAATATTGACCTTTATTACATCCGAATACATTGATCTACCTATGTGGGGGTTAGGACCTTAACACCCTGTTGCATTTCATTGTTGATAGCAGAAGACAGAATAACCTCATCTCATTAGAGGTCATCAAGAATTTGGATTTTTTTACTACACCACATGTTAAACCATGCAACATTAGGTGGCTTCACCAGGGATGGGATCTTTGTGCCAGCTAGTAGTGTGGATTGTCCTATGAAATCAAGCCCTTCAAGGATGGCGTATTGTGTGATTTTTCCCCATTGGAAGTCTATGATTTTATTTTAGGCCAACCATATATGTAGAAGCTTCATTTTTTTATGATTTTTGACCCCATAGAATCATTTTTACTCTGGGGGGTCATCTCTACAGGATACTAGAGGTAGTTTGGACTGTTGTCCTCACAAAACAAGGCCGCAAAGTAATCTCTCCTACCAAAAAGTTTATCCTCTTCACAATATGATCAGAAGCTGAATAGAAGGAAATTGCAACCACCACATCCTCATCCTAACACCTTTGTGTCCAATTTTTTTTACATAAAGACCAATTTAGAAGAGCACAAAGACATTCTAGCTTCACCTACAAGGGTGCCTCCACACTGCCCAGTCAAGAAAAAATATAATAGAGCCCTTCATATTCTTCATGTTGCATCTTAACTGATAGAGACCTCCCAAAATCATGTATATCATGTAGCTATATTGGTTGAACAAATACAACCCCTCCAACAATAGGTTCATAACAATGTTTAAAAAGCTAAGATGGACAACTTCTTCAGCAAGGAAAGAACTTCACCAAGGTTGAGATTCAACAAAATATTCCCCGTCTTCCACGGGCACTTGGCGCAATGGGGACCATTGATTCCTAAGGGGGGAATAATGATCCAGGTGGAAATTGGTGTAAACCCACCTATTCCATTGGCTCAAAACATGGGTTTCCACATCGACATTTTTTCTACAGTTTTTGAGGTCCTGAACTTCCAGAGCCGTTTTGAGGCCCTAAATGACGTTTTCTGTGCTCGACAATGCCTAGAAAGTAACCAAGGTAAAATTATAGGTTGAACAAAATGTGTTATATTGTATAGACCTTTCCAAATAGCTATCATGTGCTTGAAACATTGATCATATGAAAAATTTACACCCCAAGGAAGTTGACATATCAACTACTCTGATCGGAGCCCACAAACGTTTTGGCCTTTCATTTTCTGGGGTTAGGTTTTTATATTTTATCTATGTTAAAAAGACCTTTGGAGACTCAATGTAAACATAATCATTTTCTTGTGAATGATAATAACCATCACATATGTTCTCATAAAAAAGATTCCCCCATTCTAGCGAATTCATTCACTCTGTATTTTTATAGTTTTTGTACATTTCCTTCATTAATAAAAAGTGTGTGTCATTGTATCTCTATGTCTCTGGAAATATGTATCTGTATTAATTGTTATATTTCCTCCTCCATTTCGTTCTCAAAATAATCTGGATCAACATGGCATAAAATAGAAAAATAAAAAATTGTTTTTTTTTTTTT
>ML785580.1:249102-269129 GCA_009831015.1 Picea engelmannii
GATTATCCCTTTTGAAGCATTTTACGACCTCTTTTCAGAATTGCATTGTAGTGTTGCTTGCGAACATTGACGTACAAAATTTCCTTCTTGAGTGATTTATAGTCACATTTGGTTGATTTTCCTTTTTTGTTTGTGTTTTACATTGTTAATATTCATTCCTTATGAGTTTGGGGTTGAGATTCCATGCAGACATTGGAGTGTGCTAGGGGGCATCACTACCCATATCACACTACCCTATGATTGTTGATTTGTTTGTTTTCCTTTCACATTTGTGTTCTTAATTAGATTAATAAAATTTTTATTTCATTTAAAAAAAAAAAAATTGCATGATTGACTTCTTTTGAAGCGTTAATGAAAGAGTGCATTGGTTTAAATTTAGGTTTCAATTCTTGAAAAAAGATTCATATATGAACTATTTGTTGGCTTCTTGGTGTGTCCAAGATTTCATTTTTGAAAGTACAAAGAAAAAGTTTATGTTTTCTCTCCCACAACTAAATTTCATTGAATCAAAGGAATTGCATTGTCATATTTGCATTTTCTTAGTTGGGTCAAGAGTCACAACATCAGCAAAAGTTTCATCTACTTCCCTTTGACTTAAGAAACAACCATAAAATAAAATGAGTAATCTAAATTTCACTAGACACTTTTATTTTATAGTGAACCAATATTAGATCGGCTTAAGACCTTGGAATAAGATTGGAGAGTAAAATCCCCAAGGTCATGAAAGAAAAACTTAGGATTCATTAAAGAGTGAAAAATATGTTCTTGGAACTAGTGTATCTGGGGCTTCCTCTAACATAGGAGTTAAGCATGAGGTTGCATTGCAGAAATTAGGGATCTTACCCCTCTTTGTTTGTTTTCATGTTTGTGGTATTTATTCGATTTCTATATATACGAGGGTTTGGTTGGTGCCGCAACTTTGAAAATTTGGGCCTAGTTACCCTACCCTTACATGTGGTCGGACCTACGATTGCTCGCCTAATCATTTATTGTGAGGTTGTATTCTTAGTGACCAATCCTAGGTAGCCACAAAGGTGACTGTAGGTGGGATGTGTCTATAGTACTTGGAGAAAATGTTCATTCACAATCATAGTTCGCATGGAGGGTTCTTTCCTTAATAAAGGATACTTGCATCAATCATGGTTGTATCACATAGATCATCGTAACCGCTCCTCATACATTCGCTGGCCAATCTTGTGGGGAATTCATCTCCCCAATAGGCTTGTTTTTTTGAAGCCGCACTGAGCCAATTGGTTTTCTTGTTATTTTCCTAGATTAATTAGGGGTGTGCTATTTGAGTCCGAGTCTAGTTCGACCTTAGGTTGAATTTTGTTTCGATTTTTTCATCTTACATTCATTGTGGCTGAGTCACCACACCACTCTCGTCGACTATGAGGACTTGAGCCAATCATGGAGTTGAAACTTCCTATAAAGTGGTACAATATACTTGAATTTTTTTTTAAAGGGCCTCAAATTTGGTTTGATCAGACTCATTTCGATGAAGTAGAAGTGGTATATGAACATCCTCCACCAAATTTTAACCCTCCTTTTACTGATCTAGATGCACCACTAATTTTCCAGGAAAGGGAAATTTTCAGTGACCCCTTTTCTTTGTTTAGTCATCCTCCCACCATGTCAAGACTAAGTGTTTTGTCTAGTGTGGTTGAGTTGTCAATCCAATATTCAAGTGGGACTAGGGGAAATCCCCTCTGGAGAATCCTCGTGATGTTTATGTTACCATCTCTTATCACCATTGGAACTACATTGCCCACACATTTTATAGAGGCTCCTCGATCTGGGTGATGACAACTATGTCATCCTTTCCATCTATTAGTATAACTAGAATTCCTACACCCATCTCATCCATTTTGATTCCCACTTCTATATCATTTTCTAGTGGGGGGATGAGCCTTGGTTTCCTTCCATCTCCTACAATCCTATCTACGTCTCAACATGATCAGGTGTTGGGGTATCTTTTGGTGGTAATATTTATAGTGGTTTTGGGGTTTTACCTTTTCATGTTGGGGAAATTAGTACGTTGGGAAGTTTCAACTTTCCTTGGGTTAAAACACCCTTCCCCAGGGGCCCATCCCTTTGGGGAAATTTTTCACAATGGAGAGGCTTTCCCTTTGATAACACATACAGTCCTGGGGGTTTCTTCCTCATGACTAATTTTGGGAATGTTTTTCTTGTAGGGTCCACATTTACCTCTAGGGGCATGTTTTGTTCTAGGAGTAATCATTCTCCTGGAAGTGCCAGCATTTCCATGGGAAATCGCTCTTCCGGAACTCCTCAACCCTCTAATATTACAAATATAGGAGGATTGGAAGGTTCATCTAGGAGAACAAAGACTACGTGTCCCTCCCAGTATTCATTATTGTTTTTTCCTTTAATGACAACATTATACTTACATGATTTGTCACAATTGATGAATTACCCTATTGAACATGACCCATTATGTCCAATAATACCTTCCAAGCTTCCATTCGATATCCCTAAGTTAAAAATAAATCCAAGAGAGGACCCTTTCACACAGATCGTGACATACCACTTATGCTTTTCATCCAACTCATGTATGGATGATAGTGTGAGTTTGCATCTTTTCCAAAGATCCTTGACCAAAGTTGTCGCAAAACGTTGCATTGAATTAAAAGTAAGTTCCTTCAAAAGCTTCAATGACCTGGAAATGGCATTCTTAACGCATTACCAATTTCCCATACAATACAAGTTAGGGACAAAACTATTGACTTCACCGCATCAAGATAATGCACCAAAAATTTATGATCATATACATGAGTGGAGATGAATATGTAGGATTATTAAGACCCAAATTATGGACAAATTCCTAATGGAGTGGTTCAAAAAGTCCCTCCTACCACCTATTTCCTGAGATATAGCTATGGTTGAGGTCACCACCGAGGAGTAGGCTATCCTAAGTTTCCAACAGTTAGATTTGATTTATTCACAATATGGTACATTTTATACATCATTCAAAATCCTCCTAGGCCATACACAAATTCAAGGAATCCAACCCTAGGACCCCATGTCGATGGTGTGGTGGGTTTTGTATCCCATGTCTCTGCAAACTAGTTAGCTGAGCAGATGAACCATATGTCTCTTAAGTCAAATTATTTCACTAGTGTTCAAAATATAATGGTCCCTACTTAAACCTCTTAGGTGAATTCAGTGTAGTCCACATAATTGAAGAATCCTCAACAATCTAGAAAAAAGAATAAAAGGAACAAGAAAAACAATTATGACACTAAGAGAGGGACTACTCCCACCTACAACACTAAGGAGGGAGGAACTAAAGAGAATAAGAAGAGTTATTTTCCCTGCATTATTATTGGGGAATACCACCCTACTCATCAACGTCCCCAGAAGGATGAGATTCATCATTGTTTATCACAACAAAAGGCCCCCCAACATATCATTGTCTTAACTCATCCTTTCCCTCCACAACCTCAAGATATGGTTGCAACGAATCCTACTCATCTGCAAGGGTGAATTCTAGGTACCCCTCATCAAGAGGGGTCTTCCTCAAATTCTTCTATTTTCATGTGTGACCACATGGATAATTTGCAAAGTCATGCAAAAAAATATGACATTGTCGAGCATTTACAAGTTGTGCCAAAAGAAACATCTTCTTCCCAACCTAGTGGCCCTATTCAGATTGAGAAGCCATCCTTTGACATGATGATTCACCCCCTACGAATGTTCTTCGATGCATGACACATAATCCAAAGACACAAGATGCTAAAAACTACAGTATTGTGGAAGACTTGGCCCAAGCACCATGTGCCATGTCTTCCCTCAAAGTTATCCAAAGTTTCCCAATGTAGTGGAAAGCCTTGTTGTCAGCCATAGGTGGGGTTTATCCATCGGAGTCAAGTTTGATAACTTTCTATTCTACTCAAGTTACTCATAGGCTCTCCCATCAATTCACCTTTCAGATCATAGTGCGATCGATGGGGAAAAACATATACCGAGAAGTGGTGGAAGAAGGATCCTCAACTTTCATAATGTATATTTATTGTTGGAAGACCCTTGGCTCTACTGAGCTTGACACATATGCAACACTACTGAAATATTTCGATGAACACATGTTCCATATTCATCGAATAATCACCTCCTTAGTCATCGAGTTAGGTGAAAATATTGTATTTGTTACCACAAAAGTCATCTATGCACCTCGTGAGTACAATTTGTTACTCAGGCGTACATGGTTTTACGAGATGACTACAATTTTCTCATTGGTATTTAGGGTCCTATGCTTCCCTCATCATGGGAAAATAGTGACAATCGATCAACTTGTATTATGTACCCTAGAACTTTGATCCAATGTGGGGTTAAATGTACCCTTTTTTTTTTATACTTATAAGTCTTATATGCACATTGGTCCAGGGATGTTCAAATCACCTTTGTTGATGGGAATTTCCCCCCTTCCCCACCATTTCCTACTTCACATATAACTCCAATCAACATGATTTCATCATTTGCAGTTGGAACCCTTGGGTATTTTGATGCTTGGGTGGTACCTCGTCTTGAGGATGTTGATTCATATGGAGCATCCATGCCACTTACCCCAATAGATATTTCATATCAGGAGATCCAGTCATCATCCGTTGGCCCTGATTTAGATTCCATTCAGGATGAGGAGTTTGGTTAGTACCCAAGGCCTTCTTGGGAAATCACTCCTCTTCCTGGTTCCAACGAATTTGTTGATATTGAAATTTCATCTGAATAATCTATCCTAGAGGTCATGGCTTCACCCGAGATGCTATGGGAGGTTTTTCATCATCACACATCTTTTCTCCGTGATTTGGAATGCTTAGAGGAAGAAATTTAAAATCGTGTTGTGACCGATAATGTTCCATGGTTCCACTCTCCCATTATGGTACATGATGTTTTGTTAAAAGGGAACTTAACGAATACTTCCAAAACTATCCCCATTGACATTTCATAGAAGCCATGTGTCGTTGAATACATCCTTATATTTTCCAACTGTTCATCCCAAGAAATCAAACTATACACGACCCTATTCAAATATTTCCAAGGTGTTTTTTCTTGGTCCTATCAAGAAAAACCAAGAAGTGAAGCCCAAATCATCAAACATGAGATTAATATGTATGAAGGAGCCAAGTCGGTCCAATAGAAGCTCCAACAGTCAACCCAAAAAAAGTTTTTTCCATCAAGATGGAGGTAGAAAATATTTTCCGTGCACAATTTGTCTACCCAATTCCCTTGATCGAATGGGTTAATTTCCAACATCCTTTCGGTCGATAAGAAACATGAATGAGTGTGATCCCTGAATACTTTTTATTACTTAGATACCAATTTTGACTTCTTAAATACACCCAAGTCACAATTTCTTAACCAAAGACCAATCCCACAAATCACAAAAATTCTAACAACTTTTTTTAAAATTATAACACATAACAATAAGATAAATAAAATAAATAACATGAATTACTAACCATAACCATTTCAGATATTTTAATTTATATCTACAACTCTAAAGATCGACACTACATAAATCAATGCAAACATATTCTTTGAAAGAATTCTATTACATAGTGTGGAAGTGGCAAGCTCATAAAAGGAGATAAAGATGTATAAATGGAAATGTAATTAATCCCACAATTCCTTCAAAGTGTTTAAGGTAAAAAATGTGTATATTACATAGAATAGTATAGTATGCTATCACTTATTTTATATGATACATAATATCTACTTGTTTATATAGATATAAAAAATATTTATTAATATGAGAAGTGGAGGATATTTTTTATTTATTTTTTAATTTTAATTTTTTTATTTATAATTAGTTTTTTTAATAAAATTGATAGTTTTAGTAAAATTGTTCCATACATATTATATATATTTTAAATTTAGAAAATTTATAAATTATTTTTTTTAAATTTTATTAATTTTCTTTTTCAATAAACACAAGTAAATATAATCAAAGGAAATACATATGTTATTTTTTTAAAGAGACATAATGAAATCTTAACTAACCATTTTTTTTTATCAATAACTACATTATTTTTTTAAAGAGACATAATGAAATCTTAACCAACCATTTTTTTTTATCAATAACTACATTGCAATAGTTCTTGTCGATAATAAATGAAATAGTTGAGTACCATTTTTTATAACTAAAAACATTGGAGTAGTTTTTGTCGATAATAAATGAAATTGTTAAGTACATAAGACCTTTTTAAAGTATAATATGTAATAAACATTTTTTATATACATTATAATGATATTGTCATAACAAATGGAATTGGAGGACAGTAAACCCTCTATGAGATTATACTTTGTAATAAATATTTTATTAAGTTTTTATGTTGCAATGGTATCACACAAATTTAAATTATATGATGAAAATGTATTAAATTCCAATTTTTAATACTTTATTCATTATAATAATTTTTACTATTTTTTAAGTTCACAACGGTGAAGTGAAATGTCCGTTGATTTAAATTAATTTACTGATTTTTTTTATCCATAAAAATAGTTGAGCTCGAGATTTAATTTTTTTTTTTTAATTTCTATAAATTCGTGACGTAATGGATTTTCATTTATTCAAAAGGAAATTATTATATTGGGAGTAGAGGATTTCATGGTAGACACAGAGGATATACGGATTTTACACGATGAGGCATATAGCATGATTGTGTATGATTTTTACAAATATTAAAAATGGATGATGATTCCCAACGTTGCCCAAGAACATTTTAATGTTATTTTGTGTTTTATATATTTTCATTCTCAAAGATAAATTGAGTAATGCGGAAATTTAATTTGCTATCATATGAGATGTTCATATTCATTTACGGTGTGAGACAATATATAAATAGTATTGAACAATCACCCATGTATGTAGATTGTGGAGGAATTCATCATTTTTTAGAAGAAATTGATGCAAACTATTTTAAGAAGGTGTGGATACAGATACAGAAAATCGAGCATATTGTTTACGGGGAAAGGTAATGCAAATATAGAGAAAATAGCCAGAAAAAACTTTGGATACTTATGTTGGTATTTTGACCATTCATTTCAAATAGATAGTTTTATGAAAAAATAATTTTATGTTATTTTATGAAGTGCCTGAGAGCTTGCTCGAATGTCAAATGCTTATTAAAACTATTCAAAACCATCAACCTTCATAATGGACAATGGCGATGGATCTAGTTGCAGAGTTATTTTGAATCTTTATTTGCAATCAATGCTCAATTTTGAATCTTTAATACTGTTTTTTTCAAAAGAATGGGAATTTTTTTATTAAAAAGTCAGACATAGATGGAAAAAGGAGTAAGCATACAATACATATGAGGAAAAAGAAGACTAAAATCTAGCTAGAGTGTTCACAAAGTTTAGGTCTCTTTGAGTCTTATACAATATATCAAAATTTCTCTGAGAATATAGCCTATAAAATATTCCTAACAACCGAATTCAAAATCAAAAGATCAGTAAAGCCATTAGCTTGGAGGGACATTCCTTCCTAGCTCATCTTTAGATTGTTCTGGTGGCGATTTAAGGTATGGAAGGTGTTACTGCGAGCATGGATAGGATGTCTCTTCATAATTTGCAGTGATTGAGCGAGATGACAACTGTGTCCTTGAGCGAATCGTCAATTCTTCAACTTCTATGTGAATGGCTACACATTCATCATGGGGTTGATGTTGTTCTTTTCTATGTTCTACTAGAATTTCCATTATTGTTGAGAAATTGTGTGGATAGGCTATGAACCTGAATTTGCAAAGCCTAGATAGACTGGACAAACTCTACACGTATCTTCTGTGCGAAATAAAATGAGTTCTTATTCCTTCAGATTTGATTCTTCCCAGTGCTTCCTCGAATTATCCTTCTACAATTGATCCCAAGGAGGTGGAATTTAAATATGATCAAAGCGTGCCTGAGGTACCATCCACAGTGGAGGGGCTCTTAAACCCATCAAATCCATAGCACCTGGGAATATTTCATACGACATGATGTAACATCGCTCCAAATTAAATATTTGAGTACATTTATGACGTTGTGGACATTGAATTATGACATTGAGAAAAGTTTTGATTAACATTTTTGGATCCGTATAAGTAATTATTGGTGAAAAACATTTATGTAAATATTATTTGTTAATTTTTATTTTATTTAAAATTACTTGAGATAAATTGATGAGAGAACCCAGCTATGAAAATAAAAAAACTTTATTTCAAGTGAAAAGTGAAAAAAGGATAGAAACCACTATGGTAAAAGTGATTTTTGTCCATCAGGACAAGTGTGAACCTACCGCCAAGAGTGTGGATGGTTAGGAAACAATATAGAAAATATTTAGGTGATCCACGGGAATATTGGTGGCCACCCACCTATTCCAACTGGTTCGTCTTTTATGGTTTTCGTTCAACATGTTCTTTTGTACTTCTTTGTAATTGTTGTTTCTACACTTCTAGGCATGTTTGAAGACCTACACATATTCCAGGTGGATACTGGTGGCTTCTCACCTAATCCAATTGACTTATTTTGTATTTTTTCATGTCAACACATCTTGTTGTACTTCCAGGGCTATTTTGGAGCCCTAAATAGTGTTTGTTTCTATTTCCACATTCTAAATGTAGACATAGTCAGAGTTTAATGACCTAATGTGTAGTTCCATGAAAGAACTTTCCAACGGGCTATCACATTCCTAAAACAGAGGTCGTATGCAAAAGTTATGACCTCGGGAAGTTGAGGTACCAACTTACACATAGGGGCCCACATGAGTTTTGGCGTTTCACATCCTAGGGTTAGGTTTTTGGATGTATAGGGTTTTGGAATTCATGAGTAATGTTAAAAAGTCCTTTGGAGCCTAATTGTAATAATTCTTCTCAGATAGATGTGCGTAGTAGCCACATCTCTTCTTAGAGATATCTACCACCATTCGAGCAAGTGTTTCAATTTTGCAGTTTTACAGATTCATCCTATTTCATTTATTAAATAGAAAATATTGTTCACTAGATATTTGTTTTGTTCTTCATATATTTGTGCTTATTGTATTCAGTCTATTAATCAGTTCGTTCTGCTCCTAAATCCTGATCAGTGGTATCAAAGTGTTCATCTCTTCATTTATTTTTCTTCATGCATGTCTCCGATAACATTTGGGTACAAGAAGTTGGGAATCGAACAAATCGATATGTTGCAATATCAGTCCTGTGGAGCTCGAAAAAAATCCATGCAGGATGAAAAAAAATATGATGGAGCAGGAGATCCTATTAAAATGTTGCTCGATGAAGCCCTCATGTGAAAAAGGAATGAAATTATGAACAACTTTGTACATATCCTCCAATGACTGCCCACATGAGAAGCATATTCATCCAGAGGCGATGTAACCCCCTTCAAGGTACATGTAAATTTTGATATTCCATTATTTTAAGGACTGATAGATGTAGATGTTGTAGATAAATGGTTGAATCTGCTCAAAGGGTATTTTTCGGTCCACAATTTTTCCAATAGGGAAAAAATTACTTTTGCACTCCTCAAGGTCGTCCCCCATGTTAAGGACTAATGGGATACTTACTCAAAGAAAAGGGCCATAGAGGAATTTGGAATGTTTTTGGTCTCCCCTACATGGGATTTCTTTCAAGATTCCATTAAAGAATAATACTACCATGTTGGAATCTACAAGGACCAATACACTAGATGGACCACCCTATGTCAAGAAAGGGACCAGACAGTACCAGATTTCGCCAATATTTTCCATACCCTGTGCACGAAATTGGGTATCAAAGAATCTGAGAGACATCTTGAGCTCAAATACCATGACTATTTGCATAAATAAATTCAAACAAAAATGGAGTTTCTAGACATTGCCTCATTGGGCACGACTTATAGATACGTTGTCAAGATCGAGCAAAAATTTAAGGAGAAGAGGCAAGAGTTTGGATCTACAAAATCCTCAAAGATGAAGGAGGGAAAATGTGGCTCCAACCCACACAGCAAAGGATTGAGCTGAGATGGCCACTCTCAGGACAACCAATCCAAGCTACAACACAATAAGGGCAATGAGGAGATGAAGAAGGACATGAGAAAATGGTGTGATTACCATAAAATCCCTTGGCAAAACAATGAAGAATGTCACTCCAAGAAGTCACTCATGGTCAAGATGAAGGCTTCCGAGTCAGACGTCGATTATGATTTTGAATCAAATCTAGAAGGAGGGAAGTGGATTATCGATGTTGAACTCAGTGCCACTGTCAATACCACCAAAGTCCATCCAAGCGAACCAGAAGAACCAGAGGAAGCGAAACACCTCTTTCACTCACAGATGTCAGTAAAGGGGTCTCCGCTTCATTTCATTGTTGATAGTTGTAGTTAGAAGAACTTGATCATAGCAAAGGTCATCAATCAGATGATCGTCCACATCCTGTGCATGTACAACTCTAGGCTCACACATACATGGGATGATGTAATGTACCCCAAAATTACAAAAATAAAAATAAAAAAATGGTTAGGTGCATTAAAACTTCTTGACTCTTCACTACTTGTTCCACATAACTTTATTATCATCACTTAGAAAATATAATCTATGCTTTTCTTACAACATCTTCTTTAGAGACTATAGCATATATATACTACAATGATACGATTCTTATCTTTATACATATATATAAGTTGTTACCAAAGGACCCAACTTCTATCTAAAACTCAGCACATTCCACTTTGTATCCATTAATGGAAACTTAACACTTACCCATATATAACCCCATATATGGTACCCTTAGCATATACGATTAAGCATATGTATAAAATTTACTAGATTTAGCAAACAATATCATCTTAACTCATTATATATATATATATATAGTAGGGCATATTGACTATTACAGATTAGCCCTATTCTTAAAATCGTATTGATATAGCATGATATTCATTACACTGAATTTCTTAACAAATACTAACATATATGTATATGTTCAATTTTACATATAATATAGATCTTACCTCTGCTATATACATATCATAACTATTATACATAAATATCATATCTCATTAGCCTTATTTTAACATGGTATCCAACCAAATGTAATGCATGTCATAACATATTTGAAAATAGTTACTCAACGCACAAGTAATATTGTTACTGAGGTGGATATAAGGTTGTTTTGCAACAAGGGCGTGACAAGTCGTATTCCCTAATTCCACGTTATCTCACTTACACCACACATAAACCCAAAACCAAACAGTGTGAAACCCCACTCGACCTGGTGACATGGCCCAACATTGAATGGAATTTGAACTTATGTTAATGGCGTAGGTCCTTTTGACCTGCAAGCTTTTAACTCTTTTTGTAACCATTAATGGAAGGATTGTGACAAACTTCTTGGGCTAGAAAAATAGGCGGCCACACCCACTACAGGATCGCCACCATCAAAACTTCACATGGAAAATGTATTGTGTTTCCTGTCACCCATTACTTCCCACTGTGAAATTGTTTTGAGGTCACCATCGAAATCATTTTCCCCCCTTTGGCTCCATGTTTAACAAAAAACTCTGACTCCGATGTTGTAAGTGTCTCATCATTAACCCTGGAACGTTTTCCTCTATGTGGGTGGCCAACAATGTGGAAATGAACTCGACCTATAAACCAATGGAGGATGCACATCTCTATGGTCTTCTATCTGTACAGGGTAACCCAAAACTTATTTTGTTTCCTTTATTATTCTGTAACAATTTGTGGATAGCTAGTTTTGGCAACTGTGTTTGCATTCCCCCTCTACAATTTTTTCTTTCTAGTCTCTCGGGTTTGAAACTTCCTTTATTTTATCTTTATTTAATATATGTACAAAGCCAAACATCCAAGCCCTGTGTGATATATCCCCACTGTGAAAATTGTGGTAAGTTATGGAATACTGAAAGGTTAGCATTCCAAGCGAGCATATACACCGTTCTTAAATCTCATGACTCTGATTACTTATGTTACTGCACCATGGACTATAGTTCCATGTGAAATATGTATATAGACCTATAGGTTAAGCTTCCAAGGTATTTATGGATTCAAACTGTTTACTTCCTTTATCATTTGTACAAACTCGTGAACACCCTTACATGAAAGCGTGATAACCACCCTCTATCTATAGTTTACATTTGGTGTCTGTATCAAGCTTATGCAATGGTGATTTAAATCTTCTGGTTCATGATTTTCTATCAGTAATTTTAAGTAAAGGTCCATATTGCATATCGCTATGATGTGACATCGTCCCTATGTTTTATTGTTTACGCTTGTATTTTCTTAAATTACTTGTATATAATTATATCTCGAACTTATCTACTTAAATTTCTCTTTGTACTTTCTATAGAAGCCCTTAAATTACTTTCGTTTAGACAAAACAATGTGGTATATGCCTTTCATATTCTGTCTAAATCCTTGGGATTGAAACGATTTACCTTTGGGGAAGGACTGTGGTTTCACTGTATGTATAAATCGTATTTTAATACTCCATTTTGAAATAAGATTAACATCTTGGGTTTTATATGGTGTAGGCATATATAAACCCCAAAAACTCGACCCTTTGTCCAAGAGTTTGCATCCCTGAAATCATACAGGGAACATGTATCGGCACCATCGATCCCTATTTCATAGATTTCACTATATTTTACAATCCAGACTAAATGAGATACAAGATTTAGACAAAATCATATTCTGAATATGTTCTTTGCTTTTCATTTTCTTTCCTTTGTGGTAGAAAATCGTGATTTTGGTTTGGTACAATTTACACAAGCAAAGATTACCCTTAGTGGGGTTTCCCGACTATACTTCTAAGTGTTTTTAAATGTTCTAACACTATTTAATTTATGGTTTATAGTCTTAATAATCAAATTATTACTTTTCAATTACAATAACTAATGATGGGGCCATGTTTTCGTTTGCCAGGGTACCCATTAGTCATTCTTGGGTCCAGTCCTCCCCCTTTGGGTTGTGGACAGATCATGGTTCTAACGCCAGTAGCGAACTATCCCAATGTTGACTCAAGCTAAGTACTATCTCATCTTGTTTATTATTAATTTCACTAAATTTTCTTAACACAGATTTTTGAATCTATCATTTTCTCCCTTGCAGGTCTGTACAAATCGATGAGAGTGTAACAGGGAAGCCCTCTTGCTCAAAAAGGTATCCACATTTTAATATTGGCGCTTAGACACAACGTCTTAGATTCTTTATAATAGTGGTACATGATTCTTTACCCTAAGGAACTCCACTGTAATAAATTTTTAACCAGGGTTTCCTGAATTATACAGGTTGTAAATTATTTTTCAAAAGAATATATCATTCCTTTTTGTAAATTCCTTTCCAATGAATATACAGGTTGTTGAGAAACCATTTCAAACATTAATCAGATAAATGGCACAACTATTGTAGCATGTACTTGTAGACTATTTGAAAATCACTGTTTATAGAATTGAAGAGATATGTAATATGAATATGGACTGATAAATATCCTATCTGTCATTTTATAGCACTTGTACAACTTGAAATGGAAATTTCTTATACATTCATGCAAAACAAGGATCGATTGGAATTTTCTTTATTTAAAAACAATATATATATATATATATATATATATATATATAACCCATAAAACACTTCTAACCATTTCTATCATTTCCTTTGCGTGAATATATATATGTATGTCTACACAGTCATGCACAGGATGTATAACCACATTTAAACATAATAGAAGTATACAATAGTTAAATCTTTTCTATCGTATGAGTATCTATATGTATACATTAAGTCAAGCATCTATACATATACTAACATCACAAAAGTCCTATCACACTTCTAACAATGGTAATCAACAGAATACTATACATTCAATCCATCTTTTATTAATGTACTAACATCACATAATCCCATCATAGTTCTAACAATGGTAATGAAATGAATATTAACCAGAATACAGGTAAAGGTGCTTATCTGAAACTGATGCTGGGACACAAATGTAACAACCATGTTCCACCCAAGCGTAGAACAGAACAACCAAGCTACTTGCTTTGTTCACCCTCTAGCCTAACCATGAGTCCATAATGGTGAATTGAAATGATCCTCCTTTACTACAGTTCTCTTCTACGGATCATAATTTCCCTTTGTTCACCCTCTAGCCTCACACCTAATCTAACTGGTTTATTTTGTATGTTTTTATGTCAGCACATCTTATTGTACTTCCAAGGTCATTCTGGAGCCCTAAACAATGTTTTCTTGGCTTGCCACAGTCAAAGTAAGACAGAGTCAGAGTTTGAGGGCATAATGTGTGTTGTAGGAAAATCTCCCTGCAGATAGGTAGATTGCCTCAAAGAGATTGACCCTAACTCTAAGACAAAAAATGCTTAATGTGGACACTGACTTCCTTTCAGATCTACACAAACTAATACATGAGAAGGAAGGAGAATAGAGGTACCTCTTTATCGATGTTTGTCCCTGCACACTCCGAGTTGAGCTCCAATCCTCTGCTCCTCGACGAGCCCTATAGACAAACAAGATACAACCACTTCCTACTCTATTGATATTAGCTTGAAAATAGATCTATCCATCAATGATAAGTTCATGTAAGATCAGAAACAAACTATAAAGAAACATGCCAAGCGTGTCATATTAATGAGAATAACGACAGCAATACTTACAATCGTATATGCGAATGCGACAGCTTCATCAAGTCCCCTTCGTCTAACCCTTACTCAAAAGATCCACAACCTAGGTGACAACATCTTCACTGATCACTCTCCTTTGGCTGACTGTGTTTTTCCTATGAGATCATAAGTTTCATGCTAGCAATTCTTCCTCCTTTTCACCATCATAGAACCTGCTTATATAGGTTAAGAGGAGCTTAACCTCTTGAGTTATCTTTAGAACAAGTTGAGGAATTCCCTCCTTGGATCAGGGATCTTCTGATGGAACCAAGATATCGAATGCAATTGCCTTCTAAACTTGAGAGATCCTCCCCTTATTCTATTCAACGAGCCAACTATTGCCTCAAATTAGACAGCGCTCCCTCAAAAGGGGCATCAGAGTGCTATAGCGCTCCCTAGGAAGCTTGAGGGGGGCGTCAGTGCTCCAAGGATGGATAGCGCTCCTTCAGAGGGGAAAATAAGTGTTATAACGCTCCCTGAGACCTTATAGGGGAGCGCCAGCGCTCCTAAGGCTGATGTAGGGGAGCGCTCATCTTCCAAACCTTTGTTTAAGAGCTCCTTTCAGGTGATAAGAGTTCCTTGACTTCAGTTAATCAATTTCCCTTCTCCAAATCAAGTGTATGAGATGTCTTAAGTGCTTCCTTAGTGTCTTCATCATGGCAGTATGCTTTGTTTTATGTTTGCGACACTTGTGACCAACTTGCGACACTTGCGAAAGTTGTAATGAATATGCAACACTTACAACATTTGAGAGGAACATGCAACACTTATCCAGTTGAGTAATTTTGACGTGTAACAGAATGCCCCCCAAAGTATGAAGTTAGAAGATGCGGATTGATAACTGAAATTCTTTGTAGATTTTCAAGCAAGGGTATAGACTCAGAGAAAATGACAGAAGCTGCACACAAACATCCAACAAATATCATGACATATTTCAAAACCCAAGGCAGTCATACCTATGCTTGGGTGATCAAGACTTGCAAGATATGGCCGCCATAAAATACACTGTGGATCCATAATTGTATTGATAAGAAGGTATAGCCACCGAAGATACATTGTGGTTCTATACTCTGATGACTCGGACTGATCGTATCCACGAAGAATACACAGTGGATCTACGAGATGACAAGACATAGACACGACCAATACAAAGTCTAACGAGACTGAAAAAGAGATAAACTATCACTCGAAAGACGCCCTTTCTGACCTTTTAACGAGTGTGAAAGGAAGCAAGGTCACTTGAAAATCTTTTAATATTTAGAGAGTCTGAAAAGGGTTTAAAGGAGACTCCAGGGGGTTCCTTTTTCGTGTGTTCGTGTTTCTGTACAGGTCCAAAAAATAGATAAAAGTTTACCTGGTTGCGTTCTCATATTTTCGAGCTCGAGAACGAACTAAGACTATGCTCATAAGCGCGACAAGGTAAATAATCCATCAGAACTGCCGGGAAACCTGTAATGCCAAAACTAAAAACCAGGGGTTTAGCGAAGCCATTATATTGTTAGAGAAACCCATAAAGGACTATACCTTATAAAAAATGGAGATTTATAAATAACAATACAATGAAAATTCCATTTACCATTTCATTTTACACAAGGATTTTGGAGTAGTGGAGATTCTCATTTTGAGGTGGATCTTGTTTTGTTCACTACTAGAGCTACGGTTGAATGTTTTTCTTTCCGTTCCGACCAAGTAGATCTTCATCTCTCCTTTCAATTACACGGTTTAAAATTCATTTTCATAGCATCATTTAATTTAAAATATGAAGCCCTAAGTTGCCCCAAAAAGATCAAAATCGACCTCTTTTAAAAATGATAGAAAAAGGGGATTATTTTTGCAAAAACGTTCTAGGAGGGGGTGGCCAAGATGCCAATGCCTCAATACCTGATTGGATGGGTCGTTTTTGGCAAAAAATGCACGAAAAAATCCCCACGTATGCCCACGCAGCCATAGAGAAATCGTTTGCTTTTAAAAACATTTCATTGTTATATGATGGATGTTAAATGGCTAAGAGAGGGCATGGTGATTGTAAAAGAGGCTGTGGTCATTTTAAATGATGTGGGCATTTAGATTTCATGTTTTAACTTGCTTTTAAAAATTGCCGAAATTTCCAAAACGTTGAAATAATGAATTTCTATATTCTTTTGTTTTGTAGGTAATTTCGGCGACCATGATCGAGTGGAAAGAACGAGAACATGAGATGGATGACTTATCTTCCTTGCGGAGTCCTCGCATGTGGGCCACATTGTGAGCTTGTGGCTTACTAAAATTCTTCAAGTTGCAAAAAATGAAGAAAGAGATTTTATTGCTTGAGCATATGATCGACCTATGGGATGTTGCGGAGTAAGGATTCTGAATTGGCACACAGCTTTTAACCATTGAGTTAGAAGACGTGTATTTTTTGACTGGCCTCTCGAAAAGAGGGGTTCCCATATCTTTTTCCGGGCAGAGGGCATTACCTGAACAAGTGGACGTGTATCTAGCACGCCACTGCATCCCAAGAGAAAGACTGGTAGGGGGTAGAATCCCTATCAAGGATATCCGAGAGCTACCCCTCTGGTCCATACTGTTTTCCATCACGAGCGTGACAGGAAGTACTAGCGCACATCTGGCATTGAGATTGCAGGTGGCTTATGGTGTTCAGTGTTTAGAACCAACACTATTCAACTGGAGTGCAGGGTTCCTTCGAAATGTGAAGGAACAAGTTTCACGGTGCAGGACGGGACAAAAGCAGTTTGGATATGGCTCATTTCTGGTCTCATTTTTCCTAGAGCACATCCCCCAGATGCAGCCTCAGATAGCACTAGCGGTGCAACCAGTGGACGAACCAAGGATGGAGAGGTGGACTAGTCTGTCTCCGAGGATGGTAGCGGAGTCAGAGTTCCATTTCACTGGCGATTTCTTTGCCTGGCTGAGACGGTAGTATCTTTGGATAGAGGATTTCTTGTATGTTGAGGTGGATTTCCGTGGGAGTATGGATTTGATTTTACCCATGGGGGAAGATTGGGATGTGTCAAGTAAAAGACTGAACCATACCTTGTCTAGTTTTGTTTTTTAAGTTTTTGATGTATATATATATTTTTTGGGTATGTAGAAGAGTTTTTCAACAGATGTATTTTTTTCAACATGCAGACAAGGGAGCAGTGCGCCCGAAAGATATACCGATACCAGGATGTCCTGGGGGCATTCCGATTGCAGAAGATCCGACAGTACCAGTGATAGGTCTCTCAGAGGTTGAAAGAAACCTCCAAGGAGAAGTCTCTATGGAGGGGAGAAGTGCCTTTACATCTGCAGAGACACATTGTGGGAGTACCAGAGAATATCAATTCTCTACTGAGGCGCATAGTGCGCGCGGTGATGTGTTACTCGCAGCACAATGTAGTGCGGGGAGATTAGAGTCTCTCTGGTGATCATATTTTTGTATGCCTTGTCAGGCGACGTTGTATGGGTGTAAAGACCCAATATTTTTCTCTTCTACATACTTTTTTGATGTAATCAAAATATTTCAGTCACGCTATATATATATATATATATAGTTTCGAGTTTTTTACAGTGCCAAATGATTTGTTCATGATGATGTCTGTGATGTGTTTTTTAATTTACATGTAATGTACAATTTTTCTTTCCTTAAATCTTATATTTGGGTGAGATACGGATCCATGATGTAATTAGCTAACGAATCCAAAACACTATTAAGTTCTCTTGGAATGTGTCTATATTCAATGTAATCGAACATTTGTTCAAGACAACGAACTTGTAGGTGGAGACGTAGCAGGATAGGACTACGGATAGCGTAGATACGGTTGAGTTGATAGACCACGAGTTGGGAGTCTAAGTAAATAATGATACGAGAGATACCTAGGGAGGAGGCTTGGGTCAACAGTCCAATGACAGCGTGATATTCTGCCATATTGTTGGTTGCTAGTCCTAAGAAGATACCTCATGAACTCACCACCTCGTCAAATTGGTAAATAACCCATGCTTCCGAAGAAATGTTCCGGGTATGTCGACTAGCGCCATCCGCAAACTCGAAAAAGATAGGAAAGGAAGACGTCATCTGCGCATGAAAACACAAGCACAGTCATGAGTGGCAATGGTAAAGACTCGAGTACACGAAAGAAATAGACACACCAAACTAAAATACAATAATGTACAAAGTACAGATGCTAGGTGATCTAGGCATAGTACTTTTTAAGGTAAAGCCCGTTTCAGGGCTCTCCCAGGGAAATTCCATCATGATCTACTAATTCGTAGGCGCCTCTGTGTAGAACTTGCTTCACGATATAAGGACCGTTCCACAAAGGTTCTAACTTTCTTGTCCCCAATTTATCGTGAGCTTGTTCATAGACGAGGACTAAGTCTCCTTATGCAAAAGTTCGAGGGTGGACGAATTTGTCGTATTGACTCTTAATTCGTTTTTGATGTGCCTCATTAATGAGAGCAGCATCACGACGTGTTTCATCCAGCTTGGATAGATACAAGAATCGTTCTTCTTCAGAAGAAGTATGGGGCAAGAGTTCTACTTTCAGTTTGAGTGATGGAATCTCACGCTCGATTGGTAGGACAACTTCAATGCCATACACCAACTGGAAAGGAGTAAATCTAGTTGAGGTTTTAACAGAAGTGCGATAAGCCCAGAGAGTGGAGAAAAGTTGTAAATGCCATGATGTCTTGTTTTCCCCTACCATGCGTTGGATCATGGTTTTTAGGACTTTGTTGATGGCCTCAACTTGTCCGTTAGCCTGAGGGTAGTAAGGGGATGAGTTTTCATGGTGAAAACCCAATTTGACATGTAATTCACTCATCATATGGTTTTTGAAGTGTGCACCATGATTAGTGACAATGGCACGTGGTACACCAAAATGAGTTATGATATGGTTGAAAAGAAATAGAGTTGCAGTACGACCATCATTCAGGAAGGTAGGCATAGCCTCAACCCATTTGGTGAAGTAGTCGACGAAGACGATTATATAACCGTGCCCCCCAACCGAGGTGGGCTTACATTGCATGAAATCGATACCCCACTTAGCAAAGGGGTCGATGGCGATAATGGGGTGCAACGCAGTAGGGTGGGTGCATGCCTTCTTGTTAAAGACTTGGCAGGGTGGGCATTTTTTTACGGCCTCGATGCAATCTTTGAAAATCGAGCGCCAAAAGTAGCCGACATGTAGGATTTTTTGCGCTGTGGCCATCTCGGAAAGGTGACCGCCACAGGCGCCAAGGTTGTTGGAAGATTGGTTGTTGTCATTGATGTCAACCCTAGTCATGGGTTTTGGACCGCAAGATTGATGAAGGTATTTGGACATGAAGGAAAATGCACATGCAGATACAACACCCATGGATGGATAGTATACATCATGTTG
>ML785580.1:272834-348758 GCA_009831015.1 Picea engelmannii
TGACATAAATGGTATAAATAAACATCATTATACATTCATTTTGATACAAGTCGAATTTCAGAGGGAAGAAGAAGTAAAAGAAGGCCGGATTTCAAGGGAGGATGAAGTCTTTTGGTGATGTGTTCTAAGGTATGTTATTTTCACGTCATCTTACCATTTTTGCTATAACTTTTTGTCTAAAACGATTCAGATGGTGAAATTACTATGGTATTGAGAAGACATATCAAGGTACCTCTGGTAAAAAGTTAAGCTCTTGATTCGCTATAATTATGGAGATACACTATGTGGAATATAGGGTTTGTGACCAGTCTTGAAACTAGTCAATAAACAGGTGTTCCAGGTAAAAAAGTCATAACTTTTTGCTACAGACTCCAAATGTAGTGGGACCACTTCGATTGGAAGTATTACGGACTTTAGTTTCTTGTGTGCAAGTTTCAGAATCAGATGTTAAATATTGAGCGCGGGACATGTTGTACAAGTTGGGTCTTCTGAACAGACCAGAATTGAATAAAGTTTAGTTATCTCTCATATATTCTTGGGTGGAAGGAAGGGGAAAGGATAGAGAGTTCACATCTCTATTGATATTGGAAGATTGTATCTTCCTCTTGGAGGTTTATCCCTCCCTTTACATTTGTAAGCTGTAGCTACCTTTCGAAGTCATTACTTCCCTTGAACAAAAACTATTGATTATTTCTCATATATTGTGCATGGTGTATTGTGGTGTATTGGTGTAACTCTTATACTATTGTTCATTTCTCATTGGATATAATTGAATGGTTTAAGTATAAGTTGAAAAATGTTTTTAAATTGTACTGGATACTGATTCACCCCCCCTCTCAGTATCAACAAAGGTGACAATCGTTCAAAACGCGTTCAGCCTCCTCATGAATCAGACATCGTTGGAGGATGGTTTCAATACCATGGCGATACAAGGTCTCGCCAATGATGAGATAATGACGAGAGTGGTGACAAATGCATCAACGCTCTTCGAGAGAAATGTTGGGCTGAAAACGTTCAGTTTGAAGGTAGAGGATAATGTCTTCGTACCAAGGATCGGAGGTGCTTATGAGGAAGAGAGATTCATCGGGGAGAGGATCTCTAGGTTCAATGTTTTCATCAGCACGAGGGAGAGCACAGATAAGCTTTGCAAATACCAGGGATTTTTTGGCTTTGGCTTTCGTAAACTCAATATCGAATTCCTAAAGAATAACGATCCATTTAGAATATTTTCCCCCAAGTACTTGATGTGTCAAGACATGGTACATGGGGTTGGAGTCCGCGATCACCATGGTGGTGCGTAATAAGATGTAGTGGCAGAATCTATGGATAGCGATGAAGGCTGCCAGAGCCAGTTTCTCGACATGTGAATATCAAAGTTCGGGTCCAAATAGACTCTTGCTCAGGTAATAAATCACATGTTCTTCACCGTTGGGGTCCTCTTGAACTAACACCATCGCAATAGTGGAAGTGGCGGTGGCCAAGTAAAGGATATAGTCCTTTGTATACTCCGGAGGGTGTAACAAGGGAGCGTGGGTCAAGGTGTGCTTGAGAGCATTGAATGACCATTGGGCAGTGTCATCCCAGATGAAAGGGGTGTTTTTCTGCAGTAACTGCATGAATCCTTTAATTATCTCGGCGTAGTTGCAGATGAAACGGCGAAGGAAGTTTTCTTTGCCTTCCAAACTTTGGAGTTGGGTTAAATTGGTAGGTGGGGGTAAGGCTAGAATGGCCTTGATATTTAAGGGATCCACCCTGATCCCATCTTTGGAGACAATGAAACCGAGGAGTCGACCGTATTCGACAACGAAAATGCACTTGTGGGGGTTCAAGCGAATACCATAGAACCGACATCAAAGAAAAATTGCCCGCAAGTGATTAATGTGATCAGATCGATTAGATGAGTGGGCAGGTAAATCGTCAAGGGAAGGCTCTGCAATATGCTTGATATCGTGGAAAGAGTATGACATGGCCCGCTGGAAAGTAGCACCAGCATTTTTGAGGCCAAATGGTAACTTTCGATAGGTGAAAGTCCCCCATGGGAAGATAAAGGTTGTCTTATGTTGATTAGCAGGTAAGATTTTGATCTGGTTATACCCAGAAAAGCCATCCATGAAAGAGAATATTACGCTCCCTGTGCAATTATCGATGATTTGGTCGATGAAGGGTGTAGGGTAGTTGTCCTTGGGACAAGTTTTGTTGAGATCTCGATAGTCAACGAAAACACGGATGGTCCCTTGTTTTTTGGGAACCGGAACAAGGTTGGAGACCCATTCTGTCAAGGGGATGGGGTAGATAATGCCAAATTTTAGAAGCTTTTCAACTTCTGCCTTTATGGCTGTGATTTTATTGGGATGAACCGGGCGAAGATTTTGTCGAACAGGTTTTGCGTCAGGGTAAGTTTTGATTTCGTGTACGACGATTGAAGGGTCGATCCCTGGCATTTCCTCATAGATCCATGAGAAGACATCGCAAAATTCCTTAAACAAAGCGGTGTAAGAGACCACTTCTTTGGGTGTGCAATTAGCACCAAGGTTGATGTTTTCCATGAAACCTTCTTTGATCGAAATGTCGATAACGATCGTAGTAAATATGTTACCCATATTCCCCTCAGAGAGAGTATCTTGTGTGAGGATGGGAGATTGCAGAGCATCAGTAACATCGGGAGGAAAGACATAGCGTATGTCTTGGTGAATTTCTTCTAAAGGCGGAAGAAAAGAGGATCGATGATGGTTATCATCCCAAGGTAGATCATCAATGCTAAGCATTTCCATAATAGATTCATCAGAAGGAAAAATTTGGGAGATGTAATCAACGACAGATGACAGGGAATCCAACCATGAGGGCACCGAGTAAGCATCAGGTGCCAATAAATGTGAATTGTTTGAAGAGGGAGAGGCAAATTGAATAGCTACGTATGCGGCCTCGACTGGGCTAAGTGGCATAGTGTCACTGAGCACATCGAATTCCAGAGGACTAGGTACAATCCAAGGATCATATGATTCCAAAGATTGATAAGGTATAGTCGAGATCATATTGATGATGACAATATGATGTGCTTTAGGTGGAAGTGGTGTAGGGAAAGTACCCAGAAGGCTATAATATTTCAATAAGCCAACACCAACGCTTTCATACGTAACTTGGTGGTCTCCCAAAAAAGGAATGTTGTTGGTGGCAGGGATGCAAGCATCGGGTGTATAGAAATCAAGATGATCGATGGTGACATTTTTTCCTTGATGGGGGAAGTGTACACATCGAAACACCCACGAGGCGATGGCAGTCATAGCATAGAACCAACTTCTTCCAATAAGTAGGTTGTAATCGAGGGGAGCATCGACCACCTCGACATCAATGGTAACAGTTTTGTCACCTAACTGAATGGCTAAGGATTGTAATAATCTGTGAGGATGAAAACCTCGTCCATCGAAAGCGCATAACATCATAGGGGATTTGTTAAGGGCAGGTGATTTTAAGCCTTTCCAACAATCTAAAGACATGACACAGATAGAGGCTCCCTCATCCAAGATAGTTCGGTGGATTTGTTGATTGTGAACAACGACATTGATTTGAAAAGCTAGCTGGTGAGAGAGTCGCGGTTGATGATCATCCAAATTAAACATGAGGTTATTTGATGACTCAGGATCAAAAGCGTAACGGGTCCGGTGAAGAACCGTTAGCAGTCTTTGGCTTATCAGGTTTAACTGGTGTGTCATATGTCGCAGAGCGAGTGGTCAGATTAACTCCGTTAAACACGTAAATGTGGGCACTTGTCGAGGCCTCATCATGGGGTTGGTTGGAACTGCCCCCTGCAGTGGGGGTTTGAGCAACCAAAGATTGATGTTGTGGAAAAGGTTGAGTAAGCACAGCGGGTTGTGAATTTCCCTTGAAAATCTTGGCCACTTCATCGCGATGTGGACAGTCTCGAGTGTAGTGATCGTCACCACAAATGAGACATGGAAATTTCAATTTTCGTTGTGGTTGTTTTCCAGCAGCAGGGGTTTGCGGTTGATTTTTTGGTTGTTTGTTCTTATTGTTATTCTTTGGTTTATTCCTCACTTTCTTCTTGCCCCCAGGTTGTTGTGAAGGGGTTGATTGGACTGCATTCACCTCAGAGACCTGAGTTTGAGGGGGGGGTAGAAGAGGGTGCAGTCATGCTGGGAACAGTCGTCGAAGCAGGCCGCTGAATCGTTCCAGCTGACTGGGTAGTATATTGGGTTTTGACGGAGCCAATAACTCCATCCGCATGGGAAGCAGACGATGGTTTGGATGGATCGTTAGTGGCACGGGTAGCATTCAGTATCAACTCATACAGAGTATCGGATTGTGAATAGACTAAGTCTAAGTACTGAGCTCGGGAAATAGATTCTTCCTCGGTGACTACACCACCCATGGCAACATCACGAGCGATTTGGGGTAACAATGATTTAGTGAACCATTCCGCTAACAATTGGTTAGGAATGATCACTTTGATTAGCCTTCGTCGTCGTCTCCACTCATGAATATGGTTAGATATATGTACGGAAGTTGTCTGACGAAGGGAGGTTAATAGTTCAGTACCTGTCTCGTATCAAATGGGTAGTTGGAAGTGTGTGAGGAAGGACATCGCGAGGGAGTTGAAATCGTGAAAAGATGCACGTGGTAGTTCAATATACCATTTCGTCGCGGAACCCGTAAGAGTTCATTGGAAAAGATGCAAATGTATGGAGTCGTCCATGAGGGAGTTGGATGAACACCACAAATGGAAAGTCATCACGTGGTTGTTTGGGTCTTCTTCGGACTTTCCATCGAATTTTGGGATATCAGAAGGAAGTTTAGCTGGAATAGCTGGCCAAACCGGAGAATGATAAATAGGATCATTATAACCAAGAAAAGTCTGGAAGGTCCAGGGTGGCTAGAAAAGTTAGTTGTCGGTTAACCTGTGGGTAATGTTGCTATGGCATAGGGACACTAGTGGGGCCAATCACTGGGTTATGTGGATAATTATAACTAGCGGGCCCTCTTGTGTGAGGTTTGTGTTGACCAGGGTACACAATATTTGAGGTGTTTTGAGAAGCATGTGTGAGTAGAGGATAACCAGATGGGTTTTGAGGGTTATAGGCTGGGTTTGGAATTTTTCCATAAGGAGGTTGTTGCGAAGTTTGAGAACTATGTCTGCCGAGAACTGTGGGTTTCCTGGAAAAGGGACATTCCACGGATTAGGTGTGGCAGACACATTTGGTCCATACAGTTGATGGTAGAATCCCGATTGAGGTTGCCCCCCAGCATGACAGTGCCCCCCAAATGGAAGTTGTCCTTCGGTGGGAGGATGCCCCCCAGCTTGAGGTAGAGTTCCCGAAATTTGAAAACCAGATGTAAATGACTGACCAGTACCGCCGAGCGGATTAGGGCCACCAAGACCGATCCCTCTTGGTTTTTGGATAGGTATGGAATTTCCCGGCATAACTTGGGTAGTAGTGGCAGTGGGAGTATTTAGTGCCCTGTACCCAAAAGGGAGTGTAGGTCTTGGTGTTAGGGGTGTGCCAATCGCGGCTTTGTTGACCACCGCATTACTGGCAGGAATAGTTGGGATGTGAGGGACTATTGTAGAATGGGTCGTCTGGAGGGGAAGAGTAGACCTTGGGCGAACAGATGATGTGCTCGGACCAATGGGTGGTGTGGCTGTAAAAATGGTGGTACCGGTAAAATGGTTTAGGGGTACGGTGTAGGAAATAGGTGCGTCGACACCCATCCCTGTTCCATAAAGATCTCGCACCATGCGTGGTGGACTTCAAACAATGTCTGCGGTCCAAAAAGGGTAATCGGCTAAAGAGTTTTGATGAGACCCAGTCAAAATGTCAGAAGGATTGACGACGACAAATTCACCAGCGGAATTCAGTTGGAGGACACATCGTTCATATCCCTCCGGAATGTGGAAATCTTCCAGAGACTCTGAAACAATTCAAAAATTCTCTAAAGGAGTGGGAACTTCTTCCTGGGAAGTTGTCGTGTCTTGAACCTCGCTCTGTTGAGGAGATTCCTCCATAGAATGAGGGGGTAAAGGGGTGTTTCCTTCCATATTTTATGGAGTAAGTCCCTGTAGCCTCCACGAACGGCGTGGAGGGTCGATGTTGGCGAAAAAGAGTCGGCGAAAAATATCTATGGCCAACTACCGAAAAGAAACAACATACGCTAATAAAATCTAAGAATCACAACCAAGAAAACAAGACCTTCTCTCGATGACCGTACTAGTTGGTGATGAAATCCAATGTCGCATGATCAAGTCAAGAAGGGGCGGGGATAGAGTAGAACAATTACAATGGCGACCTGCTTAACGGACTTACGCCTTGGTGCAAGTTTCCATGTAGTAATTGTGGATTTACCCTCCAAGGAGCCCGAGTGAGTTTGACCAATGTCTGCTCCAGGTACAGTGAGACTTCCCTTCACTGTCACCTTGTGTAATACCCTAAAGATTATGGCCACTAAGGTCACCAATTTGCAGTCAGCCCATAGGAGGGAACAGTCGATAGTCCGATTCGAACGTACGGGCAGGGTATCAAGCCCGAAATCAACTAAAAGGATTCCACGCAATAATTGTGGATTTACCTTTAAGCGATCCCCATAATACGATCTGACCACCACAATCAGTTCAACCACGGAGGGATAATCTCCGTAACTCACCCGAATGCGACCTCGTGCGTAACCCCTATGTGAGAGGGGGATCCCAGGCAGACTTATACGATGATTGGATTTGACTCTCCCTAACTCAGGATGCTAATGTTTGTTTTAGAAACTTTGGAGAGTTATGCTCATAGCCTAATCCAAAGTACTAAGCCTAGTCTACTATTGGTGGAGGATTCTAGAAAAGAAAAAGTTCTAGATAATTTTTAATTAGCGTTCATTTTATAGTTGTTCTTTACTCAAAAGGGGTGCATGGAAGTGAAACGAATGGAATTATGACTCAGTCCCAAAAATGCATCAAAGATGATAAGCATTCATTTATTTTCGATGAACATCTATCTAAGGGAGAGAGAGAGAGAGTTTTTTCACTAACAAGCACTAATAAGGAATGCCCTCAAACAAATTTTCTTCAATCAAATCCTGATGTGATGCTAAAACTTTTGAGATACCTTCTAACATGCACAATCAATCATAAAGATGCTTTTTATTATTTTCATATGAATAATGGTTAATTCAAAACAATGCTCGTCTTGTTAATTATCTTTTTGGATGAATGAAAATCATACCAACACAAGCAAGAATCATACAAACAATACACCCTCTCGTTGCGATCAAAACCAGAAGCGAAAGAAAAGAAACAATCAAGGAAAAAATCAAGAAATTCACACCAAAATAAATGTCGAAGAACAGTGACCTTTACTAAAACCAAATGAAAAGATATGTAGGCCTTTGATGACTTTCACCAGAGTTTTTCGCTCAGTCGAAAAGGAGAGAAAGACAATGCATGGGTGTCAAACTCCAAATGGCAGAAAAAATCAACAACAATAGTGAAGAAGGCTACAAAATCCAAACAAGAAGATGTTTGTTCTTTAATAAAAAGACAGATGTCAAAGATGGAAAGAAGAAGGATTGACTCACAAGGTGACCCAGCAAGAGAAACACAGAGGTAAAACCCTGAAAAAACAATTCTGGAAGGTTTATTGGCTAAAGGAGGGTTGGCGCTCTGTTGTCAAGGACAAGGAGTGTTATAGCGCTCTGTGTAAGGCACTCAGGGAGCGTTGGCACTCTGTTAATATAGGGACAGGGGCGCCAGGTTCAGAAAGCTCCTAGAAGTCTCAAAAATCCAAAAATTGCAGTTCAGTTTCGACAATTAGGCTCAATGTGATGGGGTAGGGAGTCAATCAGCTCATTAAACCAATCAAAAGAGGAGTGAACCAGGTCTGAAACATTCAAGGGGTAAAACAAGGTCAATGAGGAGAAATCAAAACAAGAATTTTTGATTCGATACTATCTCCCCAGCGGAGTCGCCAGTTTCTGTTGTAGGAAAATCTCCCTGCGGACAGGTAGATTCCCTCAAAGAGATTGACCCTAACTCTAAGATAGAAAATGCTTAACGTGGACACTGACTTCCTTTCAGATCTACACAAACTAATACATGATAAGGAAGGAGAATAGAGGTACCTCTTTATCGACATTTGTCCCTGCATGCTCCGAGTTGAGCTCCAATCCTTTTCTCCTCGACGAGCCCTGTAGAAAAACAAGATACGACCACTTCCTACTCTATTGATATTAGCTTGAAAACAAATCTATCCATCAATGATAAGTTCATGTAAGATTAGACACAAACTAGAAAGAAACAGGCCAAGTGTGTCATATTAATGAGAATAATGACAGCAGTACTTACAATCATAGATGCGAATGCAACAGCTTCGTCAAGTCCCATTCGTCTAACCCTTGCTCGAAATATCCACAACCTGGGTGACAACAACTTCACTGATCACTCTCCTTTGGCTGACTGTGTGTTTCTTATGAGATCATAGGTTTCATGCTAGCAATTCTTCCCCCTTTTCACCATTATAGAACCTGCTTATATAGGTTAAGAGGATCTTAACCTCTTGAGTTATCTTTAGAACAAGTTGAGGAATTCCCTCCTTGGATCAAGGATCTTCTGATGGAACCAAGAATTAGAATTCAACTACCTTCTAAACTTGAGAGATCCTCCCCTTATTCTCCTCAACGGGTCAACCACTGCCTGAGATTAGACAACACTCCCTCAAAACGGGCATCAGAGTGCTATAGCGCTCCCTAGGAAGCTTGAGGGGGGCGTCGATGCTCCAAGGATGGATAACGCTCCTTTAGAGGGGAATATAAGCATTATAACGCTCCCTAAGACCTTATAGGGGAGCGCCAACACTCCTAAGGCTGATGTAGGGGAGCGCTCATCTTCCAAACCTTTGTTTAAGAGCTCCTTTCAGGTGATAAGAGTTCCTTGACTTCAGTTAATTAATTTCCCTTCTCCAAATCAAGTGTATGAGATGTCTTAAGTGCCTCCTTAGTGTCGTCATCATGGTAGTATGCTTTGTTTTATGTTTGCGACACTTGTGACCAACTTGCGACACTTGCGAAAGTTGTAAGGAATATGCGACACTTACGACATTTGAGAGGAACATGCGACACTTATCTAGTTGAGTAATTTTGGCGTGTAACAATGTGTATTTATCTAAAAGATCCTTCCAATGGGCTATCACACGCCTAAAACAAAGGTTGTATGCAAAAGTTATGACCTCAGGAAGTTGAGGTACCAAATTACCCATAGGGGCCCACATGAATTTTGGCGTTTCACGTCCTAGGGATAGGTTTTTGGATATCTAGGCTTTTGGAATTCATTAGTAATATCAAAAATTCCTTTGGAGCCTCATTATAATCATTCTACTCAGATGGATGTGCATAGCAGCCACATATCTTCTTAGAGATATCTACCACCATTTGATTAAGTGTTTCAGTTCTGTAGTTTTACAGTTTCATCCTATTTTATTTATTCAATACAATATATTGTTCACTGGATATCTATGTTTTTCGTCATATATCTATGTTTATTGTATTCATTTTGTTAATCAGTTCATCTTGATCCTAAATCTGGATCATTAGGCCAAGACTCCCAATATTTAGGGAGAACGATAACCTGAAAAAGAAATAAAATACCTAGGAAGTCGATTATTCTGAGATTGAAAAACAAGGGGAAAGAAAAACAAGTATGGTGTAAACATTACGTTGTTGAGTACTTGTGCAGATTTAGAGCTTGGCGGTTCTGAGAAAGAGCCATGTTCTGGAAAAATTACTTGGAGAAGGTTCTTGACATTCTCATTTTTCTTGTTGGATCAATTATTTGGCTCGGGGGTGACCAGAGATATCAGACTATGGATTCTCTAGTCTATGGATGAGAGGAGTTGGATTCTATCCTCAGTTTGTCTCAATAAATATTTGTGGTTCAGATATGTGTATCTACTTTAATTATTTAATTTTCTTAGAATTGTTATCCCAAATGTTGAATATTCTTGTTGAATACTACTGATTCGGATTTATGAGCAGAACAAAATAATAAAAATAATGAATACAATAACACAAATATACAGAGAACAACAACACATATCGAGTGAATAATAACTTCTATTAAATAAATAAAATAGGATGAAACTGTAAAACTGCATAAATGAAAACAACTTGGTCGAATGGTGGTAGATATCTCTAACACGAGATGTGGCTACTACGTGCATCCATTTGAGAAAAATAATTACAATGAGGCTCTAAAGGAATTTTTAACATTGCTCATGAATGCCAAAACCCTAGACATCAAAAAACCTAACCCTAGGAGGTGAAACGACAAAATTTATATGGGCCCCAATGTGTAAGTTTGTACCTCAACTTCTTGGGGTCATAATATTTTCATACGACTTCGATTTTTGGCGTGTGATAGCCCATTGGAAAGGTCTTCTCGAGAACTACAGATTATTCCATAAAACTATGAATCTTTTTATATTTTTACTGTGGCAAGAAAAAAAAACAATGTTTAGGGCCCAAAAACGGCCCCGGAAGTACATAAAGAGGTATTGACATCAAAATTTCCAAAATAATCTAGGCGGATTAGGTGGGAGGCCACCAATCTCCACTTGGAAGTTGTGTAGGGATTTAGACAACCCCAAAAGTGTATAACCCACAATTACAAAGAATTACAAAAGAACTTGTTGAACTAAAAATTGTGAAGATGAGCAAGATGGAATAGGTGGGTTGCCACCAATATCCACCTGGATCAGTCCTCCTCGCTTAGGAAGCAATGTTCTCCATTGCATTGAGTTCCCACATCAGGTGAGGAAATTTCTGCTGTGTTTGGCTCTAGGTGAGACACTTTCCTTGGTGCAGGAGTTTCCCTGCCTTGACAACCCGATAAAGTTGGATCCTCTAATGGCAAGTTCCCTTGACTTGTGTGTCCACTATCTAATCAATGGATGCATGTTCCACGTAGTCATGGTTGAGCTTTGTTGGTGTCAACTATTCTACAATCTCCGAGGTTTCCAATAATGGTGGAAAGTATGGTCGGAGGAGGTCCAGATTGAACACTGGGTGGAAGCCAAGGAAGGGGGGATTGTTGAGCTCAAAATTATTGTCACCCATAGCCTTGATGATAGTGTAAGTCCCATATCGAAGTGGACAAAGCCTTTGATGGGGCCCTATAAGGCACTCTTTCTACCAATGTAACGAGATCTTGTCTCCCACCTAAAACCTGTGTGGTACCCGGTGTTGATCATGGCGTTGCTTGTACTTAACATTGACTTTATGAAAAATATCATGGAGCTGTTGGTGGATGTGCTAAATCCAATCAATGAATTTGGTGGATTTGTCGACCTCAAACTAAACATGGAAATAATTTTTCTGTGTGGTTGTAAGAGATAGTGAAACATCAATGGGACCCAAGAGTTGGAATCCCAACCCTACCTGAAAGGGGCTATGGTAGGTGGAGCTATGGAGAGCCCTATTGTAGCTATGTTGAACATAAGGATGACCATCATCCTTGTTGTATCTATGTTGAATATAAGGAATACTCTCATCCCATCAAATAAGATCTTGGAAGTATCTATCATTGTGATTCTCTTGTTGCAGGTTGTGAGAATTGCCAACTTTGAAAAATGATGAACCACAACAAATACAAAATCATTTCCTTGATTGGTGGATGGAAGGATAGACATGTAATCCATGGATATGGATTCCCAAGAGGGGTGTATCAGAATTGTTTCATAATGGATGGCCTGGAAATGACATAGGCAGTTGAAGATTTGATATACTTGTTGACATCCTGTCGAAGTTCTTGCCAATAAAAATGTTTATGTAGAACGACCACAATTTTCTCCACTCCAAAATGTCCTACCATATTACTATAGTGAGCCTCCCAAATCAGAGTTGTACTCTCTCTTGTATGAACACATAGATGTCCCAATTGGCATAATATCCCATCCTGAATGTGAAAATCGGTGACATTTGCGCATGTACCCAAGAGTTGATAGGTGGTGGCGAAGTCCAGATATTGTTGATAAAGCTGGAGCCACTCATGTGCCTCATGCCCATAGGAATGGAGCATGGTGGTGAGTGCAACCACTAGAGGTTGACTGAGGTAGTGAACGACATGATTTGTGTTGCCTGTATTGTACTTGATGTTGATATGGAACTGCTGCAGGTAGGTGGGCCACTTCTGATGGAGGTCATTTTGCAACATCCCCTATGTCTGTATGAATTGCAAAGGCTTGTGATTAATGTGGATGATTGTCTCCTTTCCCAGAATGTAATGTTCCCACTAACGACAATATTATATAATGGAATACATTTCCTTGTCATAGGTGGGGTATTTTCGAAAAATATCTGAGACTGTCTCGCTATGGTATGCTACCAACTAACCATGTTGAGTGAGAACTACGCCTACAACATATTCATATGAATCATTATCAATCTCGAATGGTTGTTGTAGATCGGGTAAGAAGAGTACTGGAGATGTGCATAAGAGATGCTTTAGATCATCAAATTCTCATTGTTGTGCCTTCCCCCACATGAACGTTTCTTTTCCATCTCCCTTGGTCACTTGGTTGAGGGCCCATGTGATATGGGATAATCCTAACATGAACTGTCGGTAGAAGTTGGCAAGTACGAAGAAGCTCCAAAGATCGGTTAGTGTGGTTGGGGATGGCCAGTCACAGATGACTGGGATATTAACTGGATCCACATGTACCCCATGTTCATCAACAACGTATCCCAAGTATTGGACCCTGTTCATGCCAAAGGAGAATTTTTCCAAGTTCGCATATAGCTTGTGTTGTTGTAGAGTGCTCAAAACCTGTTGAATATGTTATATGTGCTCCTCCCAATTTCTATTGAAGATGAGGATGTCATCCAGATATACCACCACAAAAGAGTTGATGAAGGGTCTGAATACATCATCCATCAACCTCATGAAAGTTGTCGGTGCATTTGTTAGGACAAAGGGCATGATCAACCATTCCAATAGGCCTTATTTAGATTTGAAATTTGTCTTCCATACATTAGTCAGTTCGATGGGAACCCGGTGGTAGTCGGAATTTAGGTCAATCTTGCTGAAGAAATTCCCCCCCTTGAGTTGGTCAAGAAGGTCATCAATTCGGGGAATTGGATATCGGTTCCTAACTGTGATTTTTTTAATTATCTCTAATCAATGCAGAGCCGCCAAGTCTCATCTTTCTTCTGCACCAGTACAACTAAAATTCCACAAGGGGAGGAGCTTAGTTTGATGTGCCCTTTTTGAATAAATTCTTGGATCTGACATTGATTTCATCATTTTTCATTAGTGAGTGATGATAAACGGGTCCATTAGGAAGAGCTGCACTAGGGGTTAGATCAAATGGATGCTTGAATTTGCAGTGTGTCGGTACCCCAGTGGGTGATGAGAAGATGTATCTATACTCTTCCATGATTCCATCCACTTTCTTCTACTACAAAGAGAGGCTCTGTGTATAGGTCACATATGTGGACATGACATTCTACTTAATGTGAGGATGAATCACAAATAAGATGAACTTTTCAGTCTATGAAATGACCTTACTGCATTGCTTAGCAGATATTAAATAAATAATGGTAGGTGACACTACCTCTGGTGTTCTATACAATTTTCTACCCAAAGTAATAATAATATTGCGGGGTCTAGACTCATAAAAAACTTGTCGCTTCCACAAATATGGTTGTCCCAAAATAAAATAACAAACTTCAAGGGGAGAAATATCACACAATAGCTCATCTTTGAAGGGCTTGATGTTGTTGGGAAATGACACGGTTGGTTGATGCAAAGATCTCTTCCTTCGCAAATCCAAGTGATTGCGTAGGGATATGGGTGCAGTGTCATCGAGAGGTCCAACCACTTTATGGCCTCTGATGATATTAGGTTCTTCTCACTACCACTATCGACAATGAAATGAAGCAGATCCCCCTTTACCCACATCTGTGAGTGAAAGAGGTGTTCCCCTTCCTGTTGTTCTTCTGGTTCATTTTCCTTGACTTTGGTGGTAGCGACAATGTTGTTGGGTTCAACATCGATAATCTTCTTCCCTCCTTATGGGTTTGATTTAGAGTGAGAATATGCCTTGAAATCATAATCTTTTAGCTGAGCCACTAGTGATTGTTCAGAGCAACATTATTTGGTGTTGTGTCAAGGTATTTTATGCTATTCACACCACTTTCTCATGTCCTTCGAATTCTCATTACCCTTCTTGTGTTGCGGGTTGGAATGTTTGTCCTGAAAGTGGCCATATTTTCTGTGTCCCTGGTTTTTTGGGTTGGGGCCGCATTTTCCCTGCTTCGGCTGTGAGGAGTTTGCAGATCCAAACTCTCACATCTTCTGCTTAAATTTATGCTCGATCTTGACAACATATCTATAATTCATACCCAATGATGTGATGTCCAAAAACTACATTTTTGTTTGAATTTATATATTCATACAGTCATGGTATTTGAGTACCATATGTCATTCAGAGTCTTTGATACCCAATTTGGTGGACAGGGTATGGAAAATATTGGTGAAATCTAGTACAGTCTGGTCCCTTTCCTGACGGAGGGTGGTCCATTTTGCGTATTGGTCCTCGTAGCTTCCAATAGGGTAGTAATTTTCTTTAATGGCATCCATGAAGGAATCCCATGTGGGGGAGACTACAAATATTGCAGATTCCTCTATGGTCCTTTGCTCATAGTAATTATCCCACTAGTCCTTAACATGCAGGATGACCCTGAGGAGTGAAAAAGTAATCTTTTCCCTATCGAAAAAATTGTGGACCGAAAAATACCCTTCAAGTAGATTCAACCATTTATTTACATAATTCGCATATATCAGTCCTTCAAATATTGGAATATAAAAATTTACTTGTACCTTGAAGGGGGTTGTACGACCACTTGATGAAGATGTGTCTCCTCAAGGTAGTCACCAAAGGATATGTGCAAAGTTGTCCATCATTTTGTTCCTTTGTCGCACAAGGGATTCCTCGAGTAATAGTTTAAAAAGATCTCCTTCTCCATCATCTTGCTTATATCCCCCGATGAGTTGTGGTCGATCTCGGTGCGACATATCTTGCAAAGGCTCGAATATTCAAGTCCCAACATATTGTACCTAGATCTTGTCGGTGATATGCAAAAAGAAAAATAAATGAAGAGAAGGCTCATTTGATACCAATGATCTGTATTTATCATAGGAATCAAAAAAATAAAAAAATGAAGACAATAACATAGAGATACAAAGAACAACAACATATATCCAGTGAACAATAACTTCTATTGAATAAATAAAATAGGTTGAAAATCTAAAAATGCAGAATCGAAAACAACTTCCTCGAATTGTGGTATTTATATCTGAGAAGAGATGTGGCTGTTATGTGCACCTGTCTCAACAAAATGATTACAATGATTCTCTAGAGGTGTTTTTAACATTAATTATGAATTCCAAAACCCTAGACATCCAAAAACCTAGCCCTGGGAGGTCAAACACAAAAATTTATGTGGGCCTCGATGGGTAAGTTGGTACCCCAACTTCCCAGGGTCTTAATGTTTGCATACGACCTTTGTTTTAGGCGCATGATGGCCAGTTGGAAAGGTCTTTTTGAGAACTACACATTATTCCATCAAACTCTCACTCTATCTATTGTTGAACTATGGAAAGAGAAATAAAACATTGTTTAGGGCCCAAAAATGACCCTGGCAGTACATAAAGATGTACTAAGATGAAAAATTCCAAAAAAAACTAGTTGGATTAGGTGGGAGGCCACTAATATCCACCTAGAAGTTGTGTAGGGATTTAGACAACCCCAAAAGTGTAGAATTGATCTAGATTATTTTTGGCACGAAATGAGAGCTGAGATACAATAAATAAATGTACAGAGATATCTCAGATATGCAATAATATAAAAAAAATGTATCAGATATGCAACCATAAACACAAAGATACATTAATACACAATTTTCTATTAGTGAGCGAAAATGTACAAAGACTGTAAAAATATAGAGTGAAAGACTTGCTAGAATGGTGGAAGCTTATCTCTGAGAAGAGATGTGACGGCTACTTGCATTCGCAAGAAGATGATCATTACAATGAGGCTTAAAAGGCCTTTCAAATATAAGTAAAATACAAAAACCTAAGCCCGAAAGATGAAAATCCAAAAGGTTTGTGGGCCCCAATGGGGGTAGTTGATACGTCAACTTCCTAGCGGTGCAACTTTTGCATACAATTTCCATTTGGGGCGCTCGATACACTGTTGGAAAGGTAGAATAGATAATAACGATTTTCGATTGGCCTAGGTCAGCACCTTTGAAAATAACATGGGCCCCAAATCCAAAAATTATGTCGTTTAGGGTCTGAAAACGGCCCCAGAAGTTTGGAACCCGAAAAACTGTTGAAAAGCTGCCAAGATGGAAAATTGTTTTTCGAGCCCGTGGAATAGGTGGCTGGCCACCGATATCCACCTAGATAAATCCTCCCTCCTTAGGAATAAATTGTCTCCATTGCATTAAATTACCGGGGAAGAGGGGAAAGGGATTGTTGAATCTGAATCTTTGTGAGATGCTTACCCTGTTGGAGACCCCGCATTGCTCGGTTTGTGGAACACTATCACGAAACTGTTGCTGGCGGGGTTGAATCTTTTCCACCAGTCGTGCTACCTGAGATGACTATTTTTAGAAGGAATCTTTGTGTTTTGCTGCAATCTTATTGACCTGCTTCTATTGGACAGAAGGTTCTTAGGCCGAGGCTGTAGTGGTTGCAGTAACCTTCTATTCCCCTTTTGAAAAAATTGTGAAGAAGCTAAATTTTGTAGTATGAGATACTACCTTGCGACACTGTTTAGGTGGAACGGTAGTTGGAACTACCTCTGGTATTCTGTAGAGATGACCCCCTAGAGAAAAAATGACACTGTGGGGTCAAGAATCATAAACAACATAGCATTTCCACATATGTGGCTGGCCCAAGAGAGAATCACATACATCCAGTGGGGAAACATCACATATTACCTCATCCTTGAAGGGTTGGATGTTGTATGACAATCAACACTGATGGCTGACACGAAGAAATCATCCCTCGTGAAGCCACTCGATGTTGTATGGCTGTGGTTGTGGTGTTGTCGACAATCCCAACTGTTTGATGACCTCTACTAAGATGAGGTTATCCTATCTTCCTCTATCAACAATAAAGTGTAGTAGGGTCCCCTTCACCCACATCTGTGAATGAAAAATGATCTCCCCCTCTTGGTTTTTCTGGTTGAATTGATGTGGTCGTGACAATAGCAGTGGGGTCTGCGTCGATGATATGTGTTTTACTAGTATTTTTAGAATCAGATTTTGAATAAGGGTTCGACTCCTTGTCTTTGATATCGACCACCAATGAATATTTTGAGCGACATTCAACGGTTTTGTGCCAAGGGATTTTATAGAAATAACATGATTTTTTGGTGTCCTTCTTTGTCTTCCCGTGACCCTTCCTTTCCTGTGGCTTGGATTGGTTTTTGGAAGACCGTTTGTAAGGGTTATCTTTATCATAATTTGGTTGTTGCATATTTGTAGAACTGAACTCCTTGTTCTGGTGCTTAAATATCTTCTTTATTTTAACAACATATTGATAAGCAACAACGAGTGATGAGATGTCCAGAAAATCCATTTCAGTTTGGATGTATCTGTGTAGAGCCCCACGGTATTTCAGAAACAAATTGTGTTCGAAGTCTTTGATACCTAGCTTGGTGAGAAAGGTATGGAAGGTATTGGTTACCTCCATAACTTCTTGGCCTCTCTCTTTTCGCAGTGTGGTCCATCTCATATACCGGTCCTCATAATTGTTAAAAGGGTAGTATTGTTTCTTTACCGTGTCTACAAAAAACTCTCAAGTGGGATTGACCCCAAATATTCCAGACTCTTCTTTGGAAATTTTCTCCCAGTAAGTTTCCCACCAATGTTTGACATGGGGTAGAGATTTAAGGTGTGTGAAGGTGATATTTTCCATGTTGTAAAAATGGTGAACATAGAAATAACCTTCTAGAAAATTTAACCATTTGTCTAGGGCATCCACATCTATCTTACCTTCAAATACAAGAATATCAAAATTAAATTGTACCTTGAAAGGAGAGGTGCTTCCAAAGTGGTTTTTTGATGAAGATGAACCTATTTCTATCAACAAACGTTGAATGACGTGGGGAAAATTCTCCATCATTTCATCCCTCTATCACGTGAGAGCTTGCTCAACAAACAGATTGATAGAATCATCTACTCCATCATTTTTATTTTCTTTCACCATCGATGTTTTCTTGGGTGTGTGAGAGAGATTTTATTCAAGAGAGACAAGCTCGATAGAAAACTTGTTATACTCAGACCTCGTCAGAGACATACGTTGAAAAAATCGATCAAGAGCAGCCTTCTCTGATACCACTGATCCATATTATTTTCAGCATGAAATGAGAGTGAAGATATAATAAATAAATGTACAGAGATATCTAAGATGTCGAATAATATAACATAAATGTATCAGAGATGCAACCATAAACACAAAGATACAATAATACACAATTTTCTATTAATGAGCAAAAATGTACAAAGACTGTAAAAATACAAAGAGAATGGCTCGCTAGAATGGTGGAAGCTTATCTTTGAGAAGATATGTGATGTCCACTCACATTTGCAAGAACATGATCATTACAATGAGGCTCCAAAGGCGTTTTTAACATAAGTAAAATCCAAAACCCTAACCTTGAAAGATGAAAATCCAAAATGTTTGTGGGCCTTGATTGGGGTAGTTGATACGTCAACTTCTTGGTGGCATAAATTTTGCGTACGATCTCTGTTCGGGGTTCTCGATACACCGTTGGAAATTTCTAACCGAGAAGAAAGATTTTTTACTAGCCTAGGTCAATTCCTTATCCCCAAAATACATCGTTTTGGGCCTCAAAAAACTGGAACCCGAAAAACTGTCGAAAAACTACCAAGATGGAATAGGTGGGTGGCCAATGATACCCACCTGGTTCAAGAACCCATAATTACAAATAATTAGATAAGAACACGATGAACTAAATTTTTTCAAGAAGATCCAGTTGGAATAGGTGGATGGCCACCAATGTCCACCTAGTTCAACTAATCTATATTGTTATAGTAATATTTTGCCAATTTTTTTGATGTGAAAGTAGAAATAAACAAAGATTTTTTATTCGATTTATTACTACTAACATTGATACAAAAATTTTAGATAAGGAAATAATTAGAGAACAACTTAACAATCATTTGTCAATATTTTTCTTGTATATCAGCAAACCAATGAACAATATGAGTAGTCCTCAAATATGGTATGAAACCCTAGTCATGCAAAGTTTCTCACTTAAAGGATGCTTATGATAACACACACAGATAGAAATACTGCAATGATTTTGTAAAAAACAATAATCATAAATTTCTTATAGAATAAATATAATTTGTTTTCTTATTGCACAAAGAATGTAAAATGCCACTAATGTATCCATAGATTGAATTCTTTTAGTTATTTTCAAGAAATATAAATAAGTGAATAATCTTTGTATATCAAATCCAAAGGAATTATATATATATATATATATAACATTATGTAGCTACATAATCGATCTTGGCAAATGCTCAGTTAGCCCTACAACAAGTACTATAGAATTGACCTGGACATATAATAAACAAGCAGAACCACCATAGAGGTAACATAATAATAAGGAATTGATTTATTTAGAACCATTATGCAAACTTGTTTCGTTCTTAAACCTAGATAGTCAAGTCGACAGTTGCCGAGTATAATTTCTTAAGAATCTATTTCAAATTATAATGACACCACTTTAATCACACTAGTGGTCATGATATAGCAAATAAACCGTGAATATTTTTAAGGAACGACTAGCTTGCTTAAGTTGGTAGCAGTACATGTATTACCTTTAGGGTTCTAGATTGAATCCCTGAATTTGAGTAAGTGATAAATTTGTTGGGTTGATGATCTAGGTGGATATCGGTGGACACCCACCTTTTCCAAATGGCTCAAAACAGTTTTCTGGCCATTTTGGCAATTTACTATTTTTAGCAGGTTTTAACTTCCGGGGCCATTTTGAGGGTCCAAATGAAGGTTTTTCGAGATCGAGGTTCTCAATTATAGCCAAAGGCATCATTGAGCCCCCAAAATGAATCTCCTCAACAATACCTTTCCAACGAGCTATCACACGCCTAAAACGGAGATCATATGCAAAATGTACAACCCCGGGAAGTTGATGTACTCACTTACCCAAACGGGGCCCACGTGACTTTTGGCGCTTCATCTCCTAGGGTTAGGTTTTTGGATGTCTAGGACTTTTGGCATTCCCGTTTATTGAAAAAGGGCCTTCAGAGCCTCATTGTAATCATCTTCTTGTGAATGCGAGTAGCCATCACATCTCTTCTCAGAGATAAGCTGCCACCATTCTAGCGAGTCTTTCACTCTGTATTTTTACAGTCTCTGTACATTTGTCTGATTAATAGAAATCGTGTATTATTGTATATCTATGTTTATGGTTGCATCTCTGATACATTTATGTTATATTATTGAATATCTGCAATATCTCTGTGCATTTATTTATTATATCTCCACTCTCATTTCGTGCCAAAAATAATCCGGATCAGTTGATGCATAATAGACGGTGTTTCTTTGACACCAAGAAATACGTACCCCCTGTGGAAAAATAAAGACATATAGTTGAGACGCAAAGATTTACAATGTTTATTGTAAGGGTCGACCGAAACAAGGAGACAATAGGAGACAATAGGAGACAATTTACTTTTACTTGCAAGGACTTACAGAGAGTCGTCAATGCGTGATTTCAAAGCTTGACACTGAATTAGGGTAAAGTCATTGTTAGTCACGAGGCCAGTGTCTCTGTGACGAAAAAAAAAGGAAGATATTTTTAACACAAAAGTAGTAAAGCCATTACACTTACCGAAAAGGTTACAGAAAGATATGGCCAACCGAAGAGAGGGTTGTTGGTTGACGCATTGCATAAAGAGATTAAAGTAAGTTCAAGTTGGGGAGTGAAACCCTTCCATTGTATAACTCATTCTGCAAACAAAATGATAAATGTCTCAATCCCAGGATTCATCTTATTGATTTTGACCACTTAAGGTCTCAGGGCTGGTGACTATTTTGAGGAACAAGGAGGTGTCTATTTCTCATAATCAATCACAAATCATAACTCCAGTTTCTATTTATTAGTCATACATCTACATTAATTCATGGCACAAAGATGTATACTTACTCTATCAATCTTACATCAACATCATTTAAATGGCGTAAGAGAATCCATTTACTCAATCATATATCAACATCATTTAAATGGCACAAGACAATCTATTTACTAAATCATATATCAACTTTAATTTCATGGTACACGAGTAATCTAATCACTTAATTAATAATGTACTAACATTATTTTCAATGCACGCAAGTAATCTAAACACTTAATTAATCATACATCCACATTATTTTCAAGACGGGCAAGTAATTTAATCACTCAATCAAAACTAAACATCGTTTCATATGTGCAAGGAACATTCCATTTTACTTGAATCATCATTTGCCATTTTACTTAAATCATCATTTGTCAATAATTAGCATAATGGAATAAGGGAATAAGACCTAAGAAATTATAAAATCCATAAAGCATAAGTAAGATTCCATTAGTAAAAAAAGACCTAATTGCAGTCATATTTAAAACCTTGCCTAAGTTAATTCCTTTAAGTCAAGCATCATTGATCAAATTCATCGAGCTAATGTAACTAATATCATCCTTATGTAGCACAACTAAATGTATACACATATATGCCTTTATACAACGAAAATCGTATTACTTAAGATAATAAGTGTTCCATGCTGATTCACATATCTATTAATTTCAAAGCAATCAAGTTTAACCAGAACTATGTGGAGATTTCAAGTTACTCACCTATCCAGATAAAAGAACTAGAAGAAGGTGAACCGCGTGTAAGAAACATCGAAACTTCGTAGATTAGCTTATGTATTCTTATACATGAACTAATTGCAAACATAACCAATAGATTGATAGTAATTTAACTATGTGAATATCCCTTTAAAAGGTTAAGAAGATCAATTATTTCAGCTACGTAATAAGGAATTCTTAGGTCACTTACATATCCATTATAAAGTAAAAGGAAGTCTAATCATAAAGAGCACTAAGCCAAGCAATCAAGTTCTTAAAAAATCCATTTTAAAAAGAACTAGCGGATAAAAATCACAGCAATAACGTCGAGAATTCAACTACCTTATGGAGTTTATAAGAAGACCACCCTCATTCCAAGTAGACAACCATTGACATGTGGACTTGGGCAATGTAAGCAAGTAGACAACCCTTGAAGACTTGGGTAGAGAACCCCCATAAAACACTCACGAATCAGCAGAAAGGTAACACGATGGCGCTGAGGGAGTAGAGACATAAAGGTTGGGACAATCAACGTACCAGTCAGAAAGGCTGTTGAGAAGAGGTGACGGGATTTTCTCGAGAACTGTTGGTTTCTAAGATCTTAAAGCCGACAAGGCATATCAGTTTGGTGCTTGCTTATGCCGAAAAAATCTAGAGTAGCCTAGAGAGGATTTAGTTTATATCTATCCAAGAGCATAGCAAGTTAGTGCCAGTCAATGACCACTGATACAGATTAGCAGCTCCTTACGTTGCTATAAGGCAAGCGAAGGTGATCTTCCCAAATGTGTGTCTTGGGTTAGCTCCGGGCATTGGGTGCTTAGCAACGCCATTCATGGGTGCGTTACTCCACGGATGAGAGAAATCCCCAGCCGTTGTTCTTCGCTGAATAAGGAGATGGGGTTTAAGGTAAGGTTTATGCACGGGTTGTGCATAAGTACTGCAATAAAAGGCACACTTCTATTGTTTGTGTAACAATATACAACACAGAGGAATTAATGAGAAAAATGAAAAGGGGAGAAGGTGAAGGGATTACTTTCATACCCAGGACACCTCTGAAAACGTTGCGAACTACACAATTATTCCACATCTCTTGTTCTCAAATTTCTTCGAATGTTGGCAATTACAGTGGCTCAATCTATTTACTGGGAACCAACATTGGAGGGAGCAGAGCGCGTTCGATCAGGACTATCATTGGAGTAAGCAGAGCGCGTTTGGTCAGATTCAGAAACCACTTATAATATTTTCGTGTGCGTATATATCAATATGGATTATCTCACTGTGCCATGTTAAACCCAAAACCCTATCGGACAACAGGTTACAAATTTCAAAGGTAAAGCTAGAAAAAACATTTATTTGGTGGTTTTACAGGTACCCAAAGAAGAATAAAACAAAACGAGCTTGAAGAATTCTGGGACCAGGTTCATCAAACATAAAACTATAAATCCTAATCGGCCAAGTTTAGTAGATAATATAAATATATGTATAACATTCGGGTCCTCTGGAATCAAACTAGCAGACCCAACAAAACTCAATATCGATCTCTTTTGTATGATTGTAAAGGTACTTTCCTAATATGAGCGGTTATTTGGAGTTCATGTGATTTTCTTTCGATTCTCAGATGAAACTTTCATGTGCATATCAGTCCCCCAAACCCCATTTAGTAACAAAATTCATCCATATTATTGTCAAGAAATTCGACGATTCAATTGCAACTAATAATCGTATATATTCACGAGAGAGAGAGAGTTCCCCATAACATGCATAATAAAAATAAATTTTGAAACGTACATCATTAATAAACTGCATTTAACTATAAGAATCTGATGCAATTCAAATACCGTAACAACAGAGATGTGGAAGCCAAAGTTGTTTTTCCACGGCGGTTCTCCTTCTGATCTCCCACTTGCTAACCGTAGAGACTTCACCAGTACTTCTCAGCCAATCTAGGGTACTCTTATTCCCCTTTAGCTTCTCGAGCTGGAAAGGGGCCATGCTCACACAACTCGAATTCCTCTAGCACCCAGATTGCCTCGTAAGGTAGAGCCACTACATTCTCTCAAGCTGGGTATCCCAACTCTCACAAGTAAAACCAGTCACCCTCTCCATAAGTTGCACAAAAATATTCCATAATTTATTTTAATTAAAAGTCAATTTCCCTCACCTCTCCTAAAAGTGCTCCTTAAATCACTCTTAGTTGTCTTTTTATCCCCTTATTTCCAATTAATGACTGACGCCTTACTAAATCTGAGTTGAGTTAAAATAAGATTTGTCTCCTAGTTAGACTAGTGTTAACTAGACTCTAGATACCTTACTATGCATACATATCCCTTCATCTTTATTCCATTCTTATCTTAAATTCCAATTTGGTAATTTCTTGCACATATGTGTATTAATTCCATATTTAGGTTTATTTTATTTTTCTTGGTTTCTTAAATTGATTTACTTCATTCTCTCATTATTTAATTTATAATTTAGTTTTACTCTTCTTACTAACTTTGACTTAGGCTTAAATTTTTGAATCGGCTTAGACTTTCATTTTGGGATTCATAAGTAATCATTTCAATCCTTAATTAATCCAGTGGTGCTCAAGATTTTACAAGGTTTAATTATTCTCTCACGGTTTTCTAGGCCGCCTAGATTCACTGACTCAAATTTCATTTACGTGCCCTTCAAGACGCACTTTGTGCTTCAAGGGTGTCACTCTTTTTTCACTAGTTTTGGTAGTTTTCCAACCCCTAGAGTCAACACTCCATTCGGGTGACCTTGCGAGAGATTAAGGGCTTCCAAGGAATAAAGACCCTTCCTTGTTGCGAGCCCCTTAGAAATATCTGTGAGCGACTATCTCAATTTGTCGTCATGACATTGTGGATCCTCTCGATCTAGGTAATTGTTAACCTACAATTCGAGCCACGACGAGAGTGCTAGTAGGATGTCACAGAGACTCTGCCACATCTCTCCCTTAATATCGGGTCCATGTGCATTGCCTCTTTACTCATTATGTGAGTCATATTAGCAAGCATTCGTCAACCTGCATCCATCGACGAAACACTATCAACGATCCATATATAAAATAACACTATAAACGATCATATGTCACATATGCATAAATGAAATACTCAAACCAATACAATACACTCCCTGACTCAATTTGGTTCCCAAGGAGGTCCATCGATGCCATCAACATCCTCAATATTTCAAGTGTCCTGCACATGCAGGGAAAAATCGTCAATATCATCTGTCAATATGCATATATCGAAAACATAAAAGGATAATCCATCCACATCATCATAATAATCCATAAGTGGAACAATAACCATGTATTATAATCAGATCATTTGTTTGCAAGTGTCCTCAAAGAATAAGTCAATAACATGTGCTCGCAAGAGCGGGATGTTACATACACCCCCTCTTGTTTTAATCTTCGTCTCGAAGTTGTACAATATATAAAAGGTAGTAATAAAAGTATCTGACAATATCTATATGTATAATCTATCAAATAAGTAAGGAAACCACTGATTCATATCATATGCGTCCTCCCAGTTAGCAAAGTGTGGACTATAATAGTCACATTGGACCTTGAACTGATCGACTCTTCGACGTCATAGTTTTCAAATGCGATGGTACAGAACGTGGATTTCTCCACCATGAGTGCACCCTCATTCGACACCTACAAGAAACTCATATCAACCACATGTGTATGATCACTAACAAAATGTCGTAAAATAGATACATGAAAAACATCGTGCATACACCTCAAAGAATTAGGCAAGGTTAGTTGATAGTCCATGGGTTCTCTCCTTTCGATAACTTTGAAAGGTCCCACCAACCTAGGAGAGAGTTTATCCCACTTTCCAAACTTGATCGAACTATTTTGTGATTTAACCCACAATAAAAATCGGTCACCAACTTCATAATTGCGGTCAATGTGAGGTGCATCATCATAACTCTTATATCAATCATGTGCTTCTTTTATCCTTTGTCTTATCATTTTCATTGATTACTCCATTTCTTGGATTAGTTCTAGTCATACCATGACCCTCTCCTCGATTCAATACTAACTCCATGGAATCCGACACATTTGTTTGTAAAGAAACTCAAAAGGTACCATCTTGATGGTACTTTGATAGTTGTTGTCAATGTATGTAAACTCTACGAGTGGCAAGAACTCTTCCCAACTCTTTTGTTGTTCCATCACATACATACATGACATATCTTCTAGAATTAATTTGTTCTTTCTATCTTTCTGTCGGTCTGAGGGTGATACGTTGTACTAAAGTTAAGTTGTGTTCCCAAGGCCTCTTAGAAATTGGTCCAAAAATGTCCTGTAAACACCGATCCTTTATCAGATACGATTCTTTTTGGCACGCCAAGTAATCTCACAATATCCCTGATAAAAAATCTAGCTATGTCTAGAGTTTTATATCTTGTACGCATAGGAATAAAATGTGCACTCTTCTTCAAAGTGTCTACTACCACGAAAATTGAGTCGTGTCTCCTTATCTTCATTGGAAATACAACTATAAATTCCATCGAAATGAACTCCCATTTTGATTCTGGACTAGTGTGTGGGTGTAATAATCCTTCCAGATGTCTATGTTCAACTTTCACTTATTGACATTCTATACATCTGCTACACAACCAACTATGTATTCTTTCATTCCTTTCCAAAAGAATAAAGGATTAAGGCCAACATTGATCTTCGTGACTCCCGGATGAGCCATGTATACTTCTATATGAGCTTATCTTAAGATCAAATTTCTCAATTCGTCGTTAGGCGATATGTAAATCCTATTATTATACCTCATCAGTCCATCATTAACCAATGTATAACCTTCAAACTTGGTGCCATCATGGTGTCTTGTCCGATATTTTCCCTAACCTTTTTATACTAGTCATCATCGAACTGTTTAGTCAGAATCCTTTCTAGAAGATTCGTCTGAAGATATAAAACCAAGAATATGTTTGGTCTCTGACTCAATTCATATACCACTATGTTCATCATTCCTTTAATGTTCTTAATATCAAATCGTATTTGTTAAGAAATTATGACCAACGCCTTTGCCGCGTGTTCAAGTCATTCTACGTAAAATGTGTTGCAATCCACAATAATTTGTTTCTTTGTTCGAATTTCCATCCCATTAGATAGTGTCTCCACACTCTCTAGGCATACGTAATGGCCAATAAATCAAAATCATGCAATGCATAGTTCTCCTCATTCTTTCTTAATTTCCTTGAGATGTAGGCGATCACTTGACTGTCTTGCATCAATACACTACCTAAAATTTCCTTGGACGCGTCTTTTCATACCAAGAAATCCCTGTCCATGTCAGGGAATTTTAGTGTCATCACTATCTTCAACAACCCCTTTATCCTTCGAAATTCTTCCGTGCACTTCTTGGTCCATAAAAACTTCTTGTTTTTCTTCTGCAATTCTGTGATCAGATTTGCTATCTTCAAAAAACCTTTGATGAACCATCGGTAATATCCTACTAAACCCAAAAATATGCGTACTCCTAGTACATTTGTCATCATAGGACATTCCATAACATCCTCTACCTTCATCGGATATAACATGCCCTAAGTAATGAATCCTTCAGAGCATTTGGACAGTTTCCTATAATTTGTGTTCCCATAAACACTGTAATACTAAGCACAAATGTTTTTCATGTTCCTCCATCGTCCGATAATATATCTATGTGTGATTAATGAATACTTGAATAAAATTGTCTAATTATTCGCAGAACACCCCATTGATCAAATTCTTGAATACCCCTGGGGAGTTTGTCAGTCCCAAGAGAAAAATGGTAAACTCGTAGTGTCTGAACCTCGCCTTGAATGAGGTCTTAGGAATATCTTCCCCTTTGAATTCGTAACTGGTGATATCTTGATCTCAAGTTGATCCTTCAAAACATCGTCACACCTTTCATTTGATCAAGCAAATCATCTATTATAGGCAATGGATATTGGTTCTTGATCGTCACCTTGTTGAAATGACAGTAGTCATTACAAAGTCTCCATGAACTGTCCTTCTTTCTTATGAAAATAATATTCACACCCAAGGGTGACACACTTGGACGTAAGTCCCAAGTCCAATAACTCCTCCAAAATCATTTTCAAAATCATTTTGTAACTTGGGCATTGACATCCGATAAGGCGTTCTTGCTATTGGTTCGGTTCCACACCAATTCTATTTTGGTGGAAAACCTGGAGACTCTTCTAGACAGACGTCAACAAACTCTCGTACTACTAGAAGGTTTTCTAATCCTTCCACCTCGCCCTTTTTCGTTTAGCGCTAATATTGCATATAGCTTGCATCCTTTCCACATGCACTTCTGTAGTTGTAGGGAATAAATGAACCTCAAGGTCACTCCCTGGTTTCTTCTTACAATCATTCCTCTCTTCCCCTTATCGTCAGTCAACTCAATAATTTTGTCTTACAGTTGGGTATCCCATCATGCGATTCCAACCAGTCCATACCGATGATAATGTCATACGATCCTAAGATCGTGATATAAAGGTCGGACTTCATTTACAAAATATCCCAAGTTATTGCGACAACCTGTAGCCCCTCCTCCAACCTTCTGGTTGGCACCCAAAGCCATCCCTATGTACCTAAACGTATCCTTCTCGACTTCCTTTACCTTAATTCTCCTTAGCGATGCACTAAAAATAAAAATCTCTATAGCACCAGGATCTATCAGAATACTAAAAGTTTGATCATCGCTCATGCCTGATGTCTCAAGCATAGTGGACTAGTGCTCGCCTCGTGATTATTCACTGGTGAAAGAATCCTGTGGCCCTTTCCCAAATATCCAATTGTAGTGTGTCTTGTTGACATGGTCGCACTGGCCTTCTCAACTGAAAAATGTTGCTAGTAATGTGGCTCTCCACATGTCCAACATCCAGTCTTCAGTCCAATACTCCTAGTCTCCAAAGTAGAAGTTGTTGGCCTACTAGCCTGAGATCTTGGTCTATTCTGCTAAACATGCCTAAACAACCCCTACTGCGGAAGACGTTTTTGTTGATGCAATAGTACTCTGTAGGGAAGTCCCTACTGAGAAGTCGGTCATCATGGTGTCATGAATGTGGATCCTCTCGATGTATCCTGATACCCTGATGTATGTTTGGTTGGTGTCTGATGCTATGACACACCTCATGTCATCTATCCAGTCGGTCTTGCATGAGTCCTACCTTGACCCCCATTTGTCATCTCTCTCTCAACTATGAGGGTCTTCTAGACTGTAGTGTGCAATGTCTGAGGAATTAGGATCCTCACTTGCGCATGACTGTTGAAGTTAAGGTCGAGCACAAACTTTTTGACCTTTAGCTTCTCCATGTTCATATGTGGAGCATACCTAAGTCGCTCCATGATTTCAACCTCATGCTCCGACATCGTACGACCACCCTATCGCAAGGTGTTGAACTCATTGTGTTGGCACTCAATGAATTCCTATGACAAATACTTCTCCTAGAATTGTTCCTCAAACAGTTCCCATGAAACATCTTCGAAGACCATTTTTAGTTGGGGTAGGAGCATCTTCCACCATACAAGAGAACTCCCTTTTAGGTGAAAGACCGCCATGCAAACCTTCACATTGGATGTGTAGTTACGAAGTTCAATGCACATTTCCATGTTATCCAACCATGCCTTGGTGGCTGAGTCATCCATGGCACCCATGAACTCGGGAAACTTCACCTTCTCTAGTTCTCTGATAATTCTACCACTTCTAGCTGGAGCGCGTTGTGAACACTCATTGGGTACAAGAGCCTTGGCCTCATCTCTATTTGGTTGGTTAATCAAGGCCTCTGACATCGTCTAAAATGGACCTCATCCAACCAATCACATCCCCCACTGCAATTTGTTCCTTTCGAATGACTTGTTCTTCTCCCTGGAGTTAGACCCTTCTAGCGTGGAAGCCACTGGAGGCATCACACCTCTTCCCTTAGCACCACGTTGTCTACCTCCACGATGTCCTCTAACCATGATTACCACATCGACAAGTTTAAATTTTAATTAGCGATAAGTTATTAATCAAGTGTTTAATACAATGAAAGGCATGATGATATATGGTCATAGGGTTTCACCCTCTTTGATACCATATGTAACATCCCCTCCATTACGACAACAAAGAACGATGTATAATAGGTAAAAAAAAAATTTTTGCTATGCATTAGAAAATTAAAATCACCATGACATGATTAATAACATCACAATATACACCTCATAATAAATTAATAACGACACATTTAATGCATTAACATAATTAATAACGACACATGATCACACACAAACATAAATAGCAACGCAAATCAAGACCTCACAATCAACTGAAATATATAAATAATGATCAACCACGTCGACATCACAATCAACCGAAGAAAATATATAAATTAAGATCAGCCAGTCACTAAATATAAATTACTACCCACCCAACCTATCTTGCATGGTTAGGACCTCCAGGACACATAAGCAATGCTCAAGCCAAAGATTCATCCAATTGATTTTGACCACTTAAGGTCTCAGGGACGATGATTGTTTTGAGGAAAAGGAGGTGTCTAGTTCCCGTAATCAATCATAACTAATAAATCCAGTCTAGATTTATCATTCATACATCTACATTAATTCACGGTGCAAGGAATTATAATTACTCAATCAATCTTACATCAACATCATTTAAATGGCGCAAGAGAATCTATTTACTCAATCATATATCAACATAATTTAAATGGCGCAAGAGAATCTATTTAGTCAATCATATATAAACATTAATTTTATGGCACACGAGTAATCTAATCACTTAATTAATCATACATCCACATTATTTTCAAGGCGCACAAGTAATCTAAAAACTTAATTAATCATACATCCATATTATATTCAAGGTGCGCAACTAATCTAATCACTCAATCAAAAATAAACATCATTTCATTAGTGCAAGAAACATTCCATTTTACTTCAATCATGATTCCTCAATAATTAGCATAATGGATTAAGGGAATAAGACCTAAGGACTTATAAAATCTATAAAGCATAAGTAAGATTCCATTACTAAGAAAACACCTAATTGCGTCCATCTTTAGAACCTCACCTAAGTTAATTCCTTTAATTCAAACATCATTGATCAAATCCATCGAGCTACTATAATCAATACCATCCTTATGTAGTGCAACTAAATGTATACATATATATATTCCTTAATACAACATAAATATTTTTAGTCAAGATAATAAGCGTTCCATACCGAATCACGTATGTATTAATTTAAGAGAAATCAAGCTTAACAAGCACTATGTGGAGATTTCAAGTTACTCATTTATCCATATAAAAGAACTAGAATAAGGTCAACCATGTGTAAGCAACATCGAAACTTCCTAGATTAGCTTGTGTGTTCTTATACATGAACTAATTTCAATCATAACCAACAGATTGATAATAATTTAACTGTGTTCATATGCCTTTAGAAGGTTAAGAAGATCAATTATTTCAGCTACGCATTAAGGAATTCTTAGGTCACTTACATATCCATTATAAAGTAAAAGGGAGTGTAATCATAAATAGCACTAAGCCAAACAATCAAGTGCTTAAAACATCCATTTTAAAAAGAACTAGCGATAAAAATCATAGCAATAAAGTTGGGAATTCAAATACCTTATGTATATATGTTGAAGGGATTTATAAGAATACCATCCTCATTCCAACTAGACAACCCTTGACATTGACATGTGGACTACTGTAATGTAAGCAAGTATTTGTATAAATATTTCTTATGGGGATAGCCTCTTAGTATAAATACGTATACTAAGAATTCCAATGACATGGAAACAACAAAAGGATGTCACAAGCATAAAAATAGTATAAATACGTATACTAAGAATTCCAATGACATGGAAACAACAAAAGGACAGTCAACGTACCTGTCAGAAAGGCTGTTGAGAAGAGCTGATGGAATTTTCTCGAGAGCTGTTGGTTTCTAAGATCATAAAGCCGGCAAGGCGTTTCAGATTGGCGCTTGCTTGTTCCCTACAAATCTAGAGTATCCTAGTAAGGATTTAGTTTCTATATGTCTGAGAGCATAGAAGGTTAGTGTTAGTCAATAATCACCTATATAAATTAAGATTGAGTGGGCCTAATGGTTAAGAACATGTGTGTCCTTTTAAGAGGTCACAAGTTCAAATTCAGAGGGGTAAAGTAGGATGTTGTTCTTTGCTCAATAAAGAAATAGGATTTTAGGTAAGGTTTATCCACGGGTTGTGCATAAGTACTACAATAAAACGGCAGCGCATGAGTGCCTCCACAGTATAAAACGACAAAACCTAAAGGCTCTAGTCATGAAACTAGACCTCAAAAAAGCATTCGATTGCATTGACTGGGATTTTTTAAGACTAGTTCTCCATGCGGTGGGGTTTGGAGATAAATTCACTAATTGGATTCTTTCTTGTGTTTCAACTGCAAACATAGCTGTGTTAATTAATGGGGATCCTTCCTCCTTCTTCAAAAGCGAGAGAGGACTTCGTCAGGGTTGTCCACTCTCCCCCTATTTATTCATCTTGATAATGGAAGGGCTCAACATTTTGCTCTCCAAAAGCTTATCAGAGAAAAAAATTTCTGGGATTAAGGTATCAAATCTTGTCAAAATTGTTCATCTAATGTTTGTAGATGATGTACTCATTTTGTCAAATGCAGATCCGGTGGAATGGATTTGTATCCTAGAGGTAATCCAGCACTTCTGCTTGGTTTCCGGATTATCCATCAATGTCTCTAAGTCATCCGTTCATTACTGGGGGCTTGCTGAGACCGAGCTCCAGCTTCTTCAAGCCACTATCCCTCTCACCTTTAAAAATTTAAATGAGGGATTCACTTATTTGGGTTTTCACTTGAAGCTGAGAGCCACCGCCCCTGATGACTGGAGCTGGTTGGTGAACACTTTTAAAAAAAGAATCGGATTCTAGTGTAACAAGTGGATTTCAATGGGAGGGAGGCTGGTCCTGGTCCAATCAGTTCTCCAGAGTCTGGCAGTTTACTGGATGATGTTGGAGAAGGTTCCTTCAAAGGTAATCACTTCGCTGAGGAGATTAATGTTCGATTTTCTGTGGGGTGGAAATGCCGTCAAAAAACATTTCCATCTATGTAACTGGCAGACCTTATCCAAGACTAAAAGGGAAGGAGGCTGGGGCCTCAAAAACCTTTTCTCTTTTAATGAGGCGCTCCTGGCCAGTTCCTTCTGGAGAGTTGTCTCCACTGGCAGCATTTGGAAAAAAATTATTATGGACAAGTACCTAGAATCTAAATCGCTTCTCCATTGGATTAGGAAGCCATCATTCCTTCTGAATAAAACCTCCCCTTTCTGGAAAGGTCTGGTGACCTCATCGTCGGTGATCCTCCATTGGCTTTGCTGGAAGCCTGGGGATGGCTCAAAGATTCTGATCGGCAGGGATTCTATTCTGGGGCTGGGGGAACGCTCCCTCTTATCCCCATCGATAAGGCTCCATCTCAAGGCTTTAAGTGTAACAACTCTGGCTCAGATTAGCATGACTGGTGTCAAGATGCTGCCAGACAATTGGAGGACTGTGAGCGACCTCCAGCTGAGCGGTCCCTTGGTTTTGGAGTGGAATTTTTTCATTTCGGCACTAAAAGAGGCAGGCATTTCTCTCAGGGTCGTGCCAGATGAGTTGATGTGGGCAGGCAGTGATGCATCCGGCCGGATTTCAGTTAAAAACATATACCTCGCGCTTCAACAGCAGATCACCTCCGTCCAAGCAGCGCCGTGGATACTCAAGCTATGGAAATTAAGTATTCCACTTAAACTCAAACTATTTGCTTGGCTGCTCGGTAAAGACAAGCTCCTGACTTGGGAAGTCTTACAACGGCGTGGATGGGTGGGGCCGAGCTCCTGTCCTCTCTGCAATTACGAGTCCGAGAACCTGAGCCACCTCATAATGTTTTTCCCTTTTTCAACAGATGTATGGAACTGCGTTTGCAAGCATTTGGATTTACGGTTTTCCTGGAGCAGCTCTTCTATAACTGAAAGCTTCCCTCCTTGTTTCTCAATTAAATCGGCACCACCGATCCTGCTGATCAATTTCACCTGGCAAATCTGGTTGCAGAGGAACTGCGCTCTCTTTGAAGACGCCCGGCCATCATGGTCACAAGCTGTTCACAAGATTCTGGCGAATTTCACCTGGGGGCCTTCCACTGTGAGAAGCTTCCCTCTTCGAACCTTGAACCTGGATTTGCCTGAAGGTCACACCATAGCATTCTTTGATGGAGCAGCGCAGTCAGATGGATCCTGCTGCGGTGCTGGCAGTTTTTTCAAAGCACACCAGTCTAGAATCACCAAATGGTTTATCAACGGTGGAGCAGGCACTAATATGCGAGCTGAGCTCCTGGGTTTATGGGCAACGCTCTCCCTTGCGGCTCAATGGTCTCTCGATGAACTTCACGTCCTGGGCGACTCGAAAGTGATTTTAGATTGGATTTCGAACAATTGCAAGCTCAAATCCATCCATTTGGAAGGTTGGATGCAACAAACCAGATCCCTCTCCAAGTGCTTCTCCAATCTCTACTTTCAGCACGTTCCTCGTTCACTAAACAGGGTCGCCGATGCTTTATCAAAGAGGGCTTTAGCCGCGGTGATAGGGCGGCTCTCAATCTATCACAATGATAGAGAAATCGAGAGCCCCATAACCACATTAAACATTTTTGAATAATGTGGGCTGCTCTCTCATCAGCAGATTGAATAGGTTCCTGATTCTGATCAATGGTGTTAGATGGACAGTTTTCGTCTCCGGGATTGTATTTTTCTTTCCCTTGCATGGGATGCTAGTACTATTATGGCTGTATTGACGGTTTCGGTTCATTAGTGGCTGATCATATCCCTTCATTTTTGTAAATGAATTTATTATCTATATAAATTCGAGACAATTTTTTTTGGAAAAAAAAAGTACTACAATAAAGAAATAGGATTTTAGGTAAGGTTTATCCATGGGTTGTGCATAAGTACTACAATAAAAGGCACACTTCTATTGTTTGAGTGACAGTATTACAACAAAGAGGAATTCATGAGAAAAATGAAAATGGGAGAAGGTGAAGGGATTACTTTCATACCCAGGACACCACTGAAAACGCTGTGAACTGCACAGTTATTCCACATCCCTTGGCCTCATATTTCTTCGAATGCTGGCAGTTTCAGTCGCTCAATCTATTTACTAGGAACCATCATTGGAGGGAGCAGAGCACGTTCAATCAGGACTATCATTGGAGGAAAGAAAGCGTGTTTGGTCAGATTCAGAAACCATTTATAATCTTTGCATGTGTGTATATATCAATATGGATTATCTCACTGTTCCATGTTAAAGACAAAACCGTATAGGAAAACAAGTTACAAATTTCAAAGGTAAAGCTAGAAAAAGCATTTATTTGGTGGTTTTACAGGTACCCAAAGAAGAATAAAATAAAATGAGCTTGAAAAATTCTGGGATCAGGTTCATCAAACATAAAACTGTAAATACTAATCGGTCAAGTTTAATAGATAAAATAAATATATGTATAACATTCGGGTCCTCTGGAGTCAAACTAACAGACCTCAATACAGATCTCGTTCGTATGATTGTAAAGGTACTTGCCTAATATGAGCGGTTATTTGGAGTTCATGTAATTTTCTTTCGATTTTCACATGAAAATTTCATGTGCATATCAGACCCCCAAACCCCATTTAGTAACGACATTCGTCCATATTGTTGTCAAGAAATGCGGCGATTCAATTGTAATTAATAATCGTATTAAATTCAAGAGAGAGAGAGAGAGTTCCCCACAACATGCATAATAACAAGAATTCTCAAAACGTACATCATTAATAAACTGCATTTAGTCATAAGAATCTTACGCAATTCAAATACCATAACAATAGAAATCAAAGTTGAAGTTGTTCTTCTGCGGTAATGCTCTTTCCGATATCCCACTTGCTAATTGTAAACACTTAACCGGTACCTCCTAACGAATGATAGGGGTACTCTTCTTCCCCCTTATCCCCTCGAGCCGCAAAGGGGTCATGCACACACAACCAAAATTCTTCTAGTTCTCAACTTTTCTCCCAAAGTAGAGCTACCACTCTTTTCCAAGCTGGGTATCCCAACTCTCACAAGTAAAAACAGTGAAAGTTTCTGCATCATAACTTTATCCATAACGAATGATCCCCCCATTTTCCTTTAGATCATTTTCTTTATAGGATTTTCCTTCATGAATGTTCCCACTTGAACATTTAATTCACCTTTCTAATTAGATAATTTAGAATTAATTCTCTCAGTACACTTGTCACCGTCTCCATAAGTTGCACAAGAAAGTTCCATAACTTATTTTAATTAAAAGTCAATTTCCCTCATCTTTCTTAAAAGTGCTCGTTAAATCACTCCTAGTTGTTTTTTTATCCCCTTATTTCCAATTAATGACTGATGCCTTACTAAATATGAGTTGAGTTAAAATAAGATTCTTCTCCTAGTTAGACTAGTGTTAACTAGACTATAGATACATTCTTATGCGTACACATCCCTTCAACTTTATTCCATTCTTACCTTAAATTCCAATTTGGTAATTTCTTTCACATGTGTGTATTAATTCCATCTTTAGGTTTATTTTATTTTTCTTGGTTTCTTAAATTGATTTACTTCATCCCCTCATTGTTTAATTTATAATTTAGTTTGAGTCTTCCTACTAACTTTGATTTGGGCTTAGATTTTTTAATAGGCTTACACTTTCATTTGGGAATTCATAAGTATTTATTTCAATCCTTAATTAATTAATTAATTAATTCAATAGTGCTCAATATTTTACAAGGTTTAATTATTCTCTCAAGGTTTTCTAGGACACCTAGTTTCATTGACTCAAGTTTCATTTATGTGACGTTCCCTTCAAGATGCACTCTGTGCTCCGAGGGTGCCACTCACCTTTGACTATTTTTGCTACTTGTGAAACCCCTGGACTGAGCACTCCATTTGGGTGACCTTGTGAGAGACTAAGGGATTCCAAGAAATAAGGACCTTGCCTTATTCCGCACCCGTTAGAAATATTTGTGAACGACTTTCGCAGTCTGCATCAAAAAATTGTGGATCCTCTCGAACTAAGTAATCATTAACCTACAACTCGATCCACGACAAGAGTGCTAGTAGGCTATGACAATGACTCTACCACATCTCTTCCTCATTATATGGTCTATGTGCATGGCCCTTTTACTCCTTATGTGAGTCATATTAGGAATCATTTGTCAGCCTGCATTCATTAACTAAACACTGTCAAGGACCACTATATAAAATCATACTATAAACAATCATATGTCACATATGCATAAATGAAATACTCAAAGAAGTACAATGCACTCCCTAACTCAATCTGGAGTCGAAGGATGTCCATTGATTCCATTAACATCCTCAATCTATCAAGTATCCTGCAAACTGAGGGAAAACTTGTCAATAACATCTATCAATGCACATATATCAAAAACATAAAATCATAATCCATCAACATCATCATAAGAATCCATAAGTGTAACAATAACCATGTACTATAACCGGATCACTTGTGCAGAAGTGTCCTCAAAGAACAAGTCAATAACATGTGCTCGAAAGAGAGGGATGTTACAAAAAGTGATTGTTGTCCATGAGGACAAGTGTGAACCTACCCCCAAGAGTGTGGGTGGTTAGGAAATAAGCTAGAAAATACAGAGGCCAAGACTCCCAAGATTTATGAACAAGACTAACTGGAAAAAGAAAGAAAATACCTAAGAAGTCTATTATTCTCATCTTGGTAAACAAGGCTTGACAAAAACAAGTATGGTGTAAAAAAAGAAGTTATTGAATACTTGTCCAGCGTTAGAGCTTGGTGGTTATGAGAAAGAGCCAAGTTCTGGAAAAATTACCTGGAGAAGGTTCTTGACATTCTCATTTTTCCTGTGAAATAAAGTATTTGTCTCGGGTGTGACCATAGACAATAGACTATGGTTTCTCTTGGGAGGAGCTAGACTCTCTCCTCAAATTGTCCCAGTAAAGATTTTTGGTTCATATATGTGTATCTACCTTTATTATTTTATTTCCTTATAATTATTAGCACAAATGTTGAATATTATGGTTGAATACTAATCTATTTGGTTATAGTAATATTCTGTTGAATCTTTTGATGTGAAAGTAGATATAAACAAATATTTAGGAGTCAATTTATTACTGCTAACAGTAACATAGAAAGTTAAAATAGGGAAATAATCAGAGAACAACTTAACAATCATTTGTCAATATTTTTCTTGTATATTAGAAAACCAATGAATTGTATGAGTAGTTCTGAAATATGGTACAAAACCCTAGTCATGCAATGTTTCTGATTTAAAGAATGCTTATGATAATAAGCACAAATAGAAATACTCCAACGATTCTGTAGAAACAATTATCATAAATTTCTTATAGAATAAATAGAATTTGTTTTCCTATTGCATAGAGAATGTGAAATGCTAGCGAATGTATCCATAGATTAAATTCTTTTAGTTATTTTCAAGAAATAGAAATAAGTGAGTAATATTTGTATATCAAATCCAAAGGAATGATATTTATATATATAACATTATGTAGAAACATAATTGATCTTGGCACATGCTCACTTATCCATACAACAAATACTATAGAATTGACCTCGACATATAATAAACCAGTGGAACCACCACAAAGGTAACACAATAATAAGGAATTGATTTCTTTAGAACCCTAATACAAACTTGTTCGGATCTTAAACCTAGATATTCAAGTCAAAAGTTATAGAGTATAATTTCTTAAGAATCTATTGAAAATTATAATGACACCACTTTAATCACACTAGTGGTCATGATATAGCAAAGAAACCGTGAATTTTTTTAAGGAACGACCGACTTTCTTAAGTTGGTAGAAATACATGTGTTACCTTTAGGGTTCCAAATTGAATCCCTGAATTTGAGTAAGTGATAAGTTAACTGGGTGGACACATAATAGATTATATTTCATGGATACCTAGAAGTACCTCCTCCATGTGGAAAAATAAAGACGTATAGTTGAGAGGAAACATAATAATAAGGAATTGATTTCTTTAGAACCCTTATACAAACTTGTTTGGCTCTTAAACCTAGATATTCAAGTTAACATTTACAGAGTATAATTGCTTAATAATCTATTGAAAATTAGAACGACACCACTTTAATCACAATAGTGGTCATGATATAGCAAAGAAACCGTGAATTTTTTTAAGGAACGACTGGCTTACTTATGTTGGTAGAAATATATGTGTTACCTTTAGGGTTCCAGATTGAATCCCTGAATTTGAGTAAGTGATAAGTTAATTGGGTGGACACATAATAGATTATATTTCATGGATACCTAGAAGTACCTGCTCCATGTGGAAAAATAAAGATGTATAGTTGAGATGCAAAGATTTACAGTGTCTATTGTAAGGGTTGACCGAGACAAGGAGACAATAGGTGATGGTTTTATTTTACCTACAAGGACTTACAGAGAGTCACTAGAGAGTGTTGGTGTGAGTCACGATGAAGGTAAGTAATTGGAAACATTGTATCCTCATTGTTGGATAATAAACAATCAGGCTCTAGATAGTAATATATTGAGCAAGTGAAATTAATATACTTTACCTTGGGGTGTGAAGACACTTCCACCAGAATTGTCGCTTAACAAATTTTTACCTATCACGTGAACGAAAAAATATTAAGAGTAGTATTGTTCATCTTGGCATCAACCAATAATATTAAGAATATCAATAATGAAATAATGATTAAAGATGTCATATTTAAAAAAAAAAAAAATATCAATTGAGATGATGTTACAAATGGTATCAGAGTAGGTTCCAAACACTAGGGCCTTATGGGCTCAAGACATTTAAACTGTTGCATTCATAATTTAAGAAATTATTGCAGAATTATGTAAAAAATAATCTTAATATAAAATTGGTTTTTCACTTATTAGAAACAACAACAAACACCATGGTTGAGGAAACTGGAAAAACAACACCAAGTGGACCTAAAATGTACGTAGATTTGAACTGTTAACAACCTTAAAACAATTCATTAGAGATGCTTGGAACCATGAGAAGTATAAAGGAAGAATTTTAGAGTATCAATGAAAACAATGAAAGAATCTTGAAAGAAAGTAGAGAACAAGAGAAATTAAATGAAATATTTCTCAAAAACATGACTGAGATGAAAAAGAATAAGAATGTAGAACAAGACTCTAGTAACACAAAGAAGGAAGTCTCTAATGATGAATCAAACAAATGAAGGGAACATCCAATATTTAGTGATAAAATAACATCGATGATTGGGGAAAATAGTAATAACAGTTCTGAAGACAACACCTTAAAAAAGAGATCACCTAAAAATAAGAAAAGGAAATGGAACACAACTGAATTCACTGATGAATTTTTAAAAAATCAAACCACCGAGTTTTGATGAGGAAATGGAAGAAGGAGCAGAATCTTGGCCCCTAAACATGGGAAAATATTTCCAAATTTATAATTATTCATGGAACTTAAGGGCTAGATTGGAAATATATCAGTTGAATTGAAAAGATGTGATTTGGTGGAAAGAAACAAAAAATGGTAAACAAAAATAGAAGCAAGAATCTCACTTGGAAAATATTTAAGAAATATTTTAAGAAAAAATACTTAACTGAAAGGTATTTCGATGAAAAGGATAAGGAGTTTCATGACATTAAGTTAGGACAAATGGTCGTTGAATATTTTGTTAACAAATTTTTGAATTTGATGAGGTACGTACCTTACCTCAGAGGAGAGAAAGCAAAGGTAAAGAGGTTCATGAGTTTCTTTCCTCAAGCATATAAGGATAAAATTGAGTTCCTTAATCCTAAAACATTGCAATATAAGAACAAAAATAATAAGTTTGATCCTATAAAGAAACAATTTAAATACCTATGCCATGCATCTCACAATGCACTCATTAGGCGTAATAGGTTTAGTGGAAAAAAACAAAGTGTATCAGTTCACAACAACAGTATACCATTTGATTTAGTGAATAAACCAGCTAGACAACCATTGCAATGTTGGGGTTGCAAGGAACCTTACCTATATAGAGATTGTCCCTTGAATAAGAACAAAAACTCGGTGGTACATAATTTTCAGTAGGGAGTGATAGTTAATGACATGGAAATATGCAATCACAAGATCAATGTGGCCTTGGAAAATCGTCAGGATGATCATCAGTCTAACATGGTAGAAGTTGAACGTAAGATAAATAAAAATTTTGTCTCTATTTTAATTCAACCTGGTGCAATTTTAAGCTATGATTCTCCTATGGTTGTAGAAAACTTGGTTAGTACAATTAGCCACCGGTACCAAACTAAAAGTAGTTGAACTATGCAACGTCCCACTCTTGCACGCACATGATTTGACTTATTATTTGAGGACACTTGCGTGGAAGTGATATGGTTTTACTTTATGGATGTTTGTTCGCTTATGTATTCTTATGATGATGTTGACGATTATAATGTTATGTTATTTTATATATATGTATTGAGATATGATATTGATGAGTTTTCCCTGAGTGTGTAGGATAGTTGATAGGTTGAGGATGTCGATGGAATAAATAGACCTCATCGGACTCTGGATCTAGTGAGGGAGTGGAATGTATATGGTTTGGGTATTTCTATTTATGAATATGTGACATATGATCATGTGTATTATGATGTTTTTTATGGATCATTGACAAAGTTTCGTTGATGGATACAGGCTAAGGATTGCTTGCTAATAAGACTCACATAAGGAGTAAAGGGTCCATGTACAACAACCAGATAATGAGGGAGAGGTGTTGCAATAGCCTTTCCACAATCTACTATCACTCTGGTTGTGGCTCGAATTGTAGGTTAATGACTACCTAGTTCAAGAGATCCACGATGTCTTGAGGGAAGATTGAGACAGTCTCTCACAAAGATTCTAAAGGGCGTGTAATAAGGCATCGTCCTTAATCCTTATAGGACCTTAGTCTCTCACAAGGTTTAATGATAGAGTATTGACTCCAAGGGTTGGACAACTACCAAAACCATTCAAAGGAGAGTGACACCCTTAGAGCACATAGTGTATCTCGAAGGGAGTGTCGCATAAATAGAACTTGAATAAAGGCGAGTGGCACCCTTGGAGCACATAGTGCATCTTGAAGGGAATGTCATGATTTTTAATAAAGGTGATTCACTGAACCTAGATGTATGGAAAACAATATTTGTTTTGACATTGTTGAAATTAAAATAATTATTAAATGGGTATTTTTATTAATTATAAAGTCTCCTTAAAAATTCTAATCCTAGTTTAAAAATTTGTGCCTAAGCCAAAAGTGAGTTAGAAGACTAAAACTAAATTATAAATTTAATAAATGGTGGGGAATGAAGAAAAATCAAGTTAGGAATTGAAAGAGTAAAAATGTATATATAAAGATTAACTATATAATTGTGTGAGAAAGAATGCCAAATTGGAAACTAAGATAAGAAAGGAAATAAATGTAAAAAGAATGTGGAAGAATAGAAAGGTATATAGTCTAGTCTAACTAAAGAACTTTCCTAAATTAAACAAAACTAAGTTTTAGAAAGGAGACAGTCATTAAAAAGAAAATAGGGGGAATAAAGGGACAACTATGAGTGATATTAGGAGTGATTTTAGGTTGGGTGAGTGGAACTGACATTTAATTTAATTAAATTGTAGATTTATTAATGTAACTAAGGGAACAAGTGACAAATATATGGGGAAAATAATACCTAATTAAATTATTAAAAAACAAATTAACTGTGAAAATGGAAAGTTGTCACTAAGAAAAGTTATATAAAGAAAATGGCAGAGAGGAGGAATGGATCTTGAATGGTATGAATAAAGTTATGATGCCAAAATTTCTCTATCTGGTTTTACTTGTGAGAGTTGGGATACCCAACTTGAGAGGGAGTGGTAGCTTGACCTTGCGAGGAAAACTGGGAGCTAGATTTTTCTCTGGTTTGTGTGTGTGTCCCCTTTGCGGCTCGAGGGGATAAAGGGGAAGAAGAGTACACATAGCATTTGATGGGAGGTACTGGTGAGGTCACAATAATTAGAAAGCGAAAGAAAAGGATAAGCACAAGTTCAATCAGAGAACGCCAACAACCACCTACCTTGGAATCAACATCCTTATTGGTTAACATAGTTGATTAGTCAATTATTTAGTTACTAAATATTAAGCTGTAGGAATTTAGTCGTTCATCTCCTAGGATCATATCTTAATTGACTTTGTTTTTCTCTCTGGAAAACCCATCATTTGAAATAAAATGGATTTGTCATTTTCTTAATGTAATTCATTATCTCCCTAGTGAAACCCAAGCTCTTAACTTAAATGGAATTGGTCTTCGTTGCATTTCTTCTTTTTACACTATGATTTAGTTCCCTTAAAATCAACGATTTACTTCTCTTATACATCGATTGGTCTCCCAATGGCGTAGTGAATTTTCTTCTTTTTACACAGTGAAACATTTCCCCTAAAACTCAACGAATTTCATTTCCTTGGCCGATCAATTTTCACTTTATTTACACAACGATTTTATCTATAGTTTCTTAGCGAATCCTCACCTCTTTACACAACAATTTCCCTGCAATTGTACAACGATTTTATTCATGGTACCTCTTCATTTTTTTGTTAAAACATGCCCAAATTGTGTGGGAATTAGGAAGCAATTTTATTCATTGTAATCTCTTCTTTCACATTTTTCCTTTACGCCCAGAACCCTTCTCCATTAACACTGTGTTTGGACATTTCACCCAGATTTTGTTCTCTACCCAACAAATCTGAGTGTCTCTTAGTGATTTCGCCCCCTTTTTTTCTCAGCATTTTTGTGTTAGTTTATCTCTAGGTTTTTATGGAGGAAACCCACCCAAATTGACCACAAATCTCTACGTGTTTTTGTGTTAGTTTATCTTTTATTTTTTATGGAGGAAATCCACCTAAATCGACCTCGTAGCTCTGCATGTTTTTTTGTTAGTTTATCTTTTCATTTTATGGAGGAAACCCACCCGAATCGACCACAAATTTCTGTGTGTTTTTGTGTTAGTTTATCTCTAAGTTTTTGTGGAGGAAACCCACCCGAATAGACCCCATAACTCTACATATTTTGTGTCAGTTGACCCTTCATTTTGTGTAGGGAACCCACATGTTTTCAACCATTTTTATTTGCGTTGGAATGGTATTTTACCTTGCAAGCATTTCTATATTCTTGCATTTTTAATGATGTGCAATTGACAGAGGAAGATTCTCTTTTCACCTCTTCCATATCTTTTCTTCTACCCAACGATTTTCCTCTGGGTGCATCTCTATTATTTTTATGATTTTGTAAACTTCTAGAGATGGATTCTCATTTATCCTTTTCTTTTTCTTCTTCTTATCCTGACAATTTTACCCTTTTTACACAACATTTTTATACTGAGAATTGGTAAATTTAGGCTCAGATTTATGCTTAGAATCTTACACTCATAATTGATAATTTTATGCTCAGGATGATTCTTATATTCTCACACTCATAATTGATAAATTTATACTCGGAGTTGTACTTAGTGATTTTATTCTCTTTTACTCAATGAATTTGTTCTTTATTGTTGAACAATTTTTATGCCTATCTCTGTGTTCATTTTACTTCATAATCTTTGATAGACTACTTAAGGAGGGATTGTGTCTCCTTATCTGTGGCGTCACCTTTCCCCTTTTTATGCCATGTATTTTTCCTCTGCTAAGTGGTGTAATGGATATCTTATGTATATATTTTATTGTATTTTGTGTTTATTTAATGTTTTGTTAGTGTTTTATTAACTGTTGAAGATATGGGTGTTATAGAATATTATGTGCACTATTTAATGTATCAATGTGTTTAATGTCCTAATGTATTTGACTTAATCCTGAATATGAGTTGCACCAAACAATTTTAATTTATTGTATACATGAAAGATCGTGGTGATATAATAATTATGTACTATTTAATGTTTCGGTGTATTGAAAAATGTTGAAGATGAGTTGTACAAAATTAATTGTAGTTCATTATATGCAGGAATGATAGTTCCTAATATTTATGTTATACAATATATTAGGGTTATGTTTAACTAGATGTGTTGAAAATGAAGTAATTATGATGTATGAATGGTTATGTGATAGGGCTACCTTGTGCCTTGAACAATAGAATTGATAATTACTTTAGCACCATGAATTTAGAATGGATGATTATTCTTTGTGCTATGGGATAACATTTATGTATAGATGATTAAGTATTTAGATCACCTCGCACCTTGGGACAATGTTAATGAATAAATGTTTGGGGTTTATATTCTTGCGCATTTAATTAAGTTGAGTTGTGATTGTTATAAAGTGGTTTTACTCTCTTCCTCAATGAATATTTATGTTGATGAATGATTGTTAGAAATTTTTATCACGTGCGCCATGAATTAAATGGTGATGCATGATTGATAAAGATGATGACTACCCTTGCATCATGATTAATTGATGATTAGGATTTATTGATTGATCTAGTTGATTTTAGAATTGATTGTTAGTGGGATGTAGACACCTCCTTGTTCCTTAAAACAATTTCTAGCCCTGAGACCTTAAATGTTTAAAATCAATTGGAACCTAGGCTTGAGTGTTTTTTATGTGACCAGGAGGTCCTATCCTTACAGGGTAGGTTGGGTGGGTAGTATTTTTATGACATCCTTATGTTATATTTATGTTCTTCGTGTTATCATTATGTTATATCATGTTATCATTGTGTTTATTGAAGACTATCTTTATGTGATCAGTTGAGTGACTAAAAGTATTGATGACTCCATTTGATCGTGATCAGTTAATCTTACCTCTCCTTTCTTGATGCTAGTTGATTATGTGTCATTATTCGAATATGATGATGTGTTGATTATATGTCGTTACTAAATATGTTAATGCATCAGTTGTGACATTATTTGATTATGACGATTAGACACTTATAATTACTTTAATTATGATGTCATTGATTTGTGTTTCTATGATTATATTATTGACGTTAATTTCCTAATGTTAAAAAAAAAAAACAAAAAAAAAAACCTTTATGCTTCACTTTCCTAGTCGTAACAGAGGGGTCATTACAAACTAGTCAAAGATTGTATGATCGTAATAGGTGGAATGGAAACAAGTGTGGATTTGAATGTATTACCTTTGGGATCTACGATATAATCATAGGCATGGATTGGATTGAAAATCATGAAACTATAGTGAATTGTATTTAAATAAAACTTTTGATTTCTTGGATGAGTTGGGATATAATAGAACCATTAACGGAATAACTTGTGGTGTATCAATGAGGCATATTTATGATTTACAGTTGAAATGAAATGCAATAAAGGGTTTTGAAATATACATTGCACAGATAAATTAAATTCTAGAAAAGATGGTTGATTGTTTTTGAACTGATGATCCTATATTAAGTAAGTTTTAGGATGTGTTCTTAGAAGAGATTCCAGGACTACCTTGAGAATGATACTTACTAGTGTATTTTCTTCATGCCGGTAAATGGGTGAGAAGCCTTCGTGGTAGCCATATCATAAGTATTCTTGTCCATGGACACATCAATGACGAAGATAGGTAAGCCTCGACGTTCGAGAGTATTCCTACATTGCAACCTTGACAACATGGGAATTCGAATAATGTCCATTAATGGCCCTAATACCAACAATAGGCAAGTCTGTGTTTTGATTTATGACACCCTCCATGACTAAACATGTGATGAGGTTTTGAGTTGGTGCATTATCCTGAAGTAATATAAATCACATGATCTTAGTGCCATTCAACAAGTAAGCTATCAATTGTAGGTAACCGAGAATGCGTGGAGTATGAGTATGTTTATTGTTCTATATCGATGAAGGATAATCCACCACATCCTATGACCATATAGTTTGGCGTTTGATGATTGAACATAGGATTTGACACATTGGTGTTATATTTTCCAAGGATTAAATATAAAACTATATATTAAATCTTTTTCAAGGAAGTTATGAGGAAGTCATGTCGAACCCAAATTAACACCCTTGTAAAGGGGTGTGTGTTATTACTGTAATGTACCCCAAATTTCCCAAATGAAAAAAAATATTGTTAGAGGGTATTAAAATCCCTTGAATCTCCAACATTTATTACAACACAGAGATATTCCAATATATATATATATATATATATATATATATTATTCCTGTAATGTATGCATAGCAATTTTACTTCTTTTTCATTATCCTTCTTAAAGGCCGAAGGAGATTTATATTTCATTACAGCATCATTATTGGATTATAAATCAAACACTTATTTGTATTGAAGAGTTTGGTTACCAAAAATATCCTCTCTAACTTCCTATGATCTAAGATGCTCAATCCTGAAATATGTATGAATGCCTGGAATCCTCTTTCCGATATCTTTCCAATGACTGCTTCCTTTCTCAATTCTGATCTTTGAGCAAAATTATATGATCCTTTAAAACTTGTTCTTTTTATATGATGCATTACTTGTGCAGTTGATCTCTTTTCTCTGAGCTAATGGATATTAGATATTCGTTGGACTCTATCAAAAAATTCCCAGGTTTTCAATACCTATTTTGATGCAGGTTCAAACCAGATGAAACCCACAGGGTTCCTTCCTAACCCTTTTTCCCTTATTTAACACAGTTTTTGGGCACTAGCCATTTTGGTTCATCCCTCAATTACATGTGACCACGGGCTATGACCCAATGCTATTGGATAGGTTCTTATCCAGAGCCTTGAGAGCTTCGAGGCTCTAGATATTCGACTTCAGAATCTATTGCTACTTTGTGCCTTATTTCTCCTGAACACTAAATTGGAGAACTTCGCAAAATGGGTTCAAAAGTTATGGGCTTCCATACTCTCCAACCTTCCAGAGTGCTCATTCTACGGACTGTGGTATTGATTTCCATGTACCTTCTTCCAATAAACGTTCGATATTAACTCCAACCTTCGGGAGTTCTCGACTCAAAACAACTGCAACACAATTCTTCCAGAGTACTAAGTCTCTAGACCTTGGGATCAGGTGCCAAACGTCCACTAGGGCCCATGGTCTCCGTGCTTGAAATAATAAATACTGAAAACATCACATAAACTTTAGTACGTTTCAAACTGCGGGGACATGGGTTGGTGGTTTTGGAGTAACCTGTCGAATGTTCCATAATTTTCCCCATGCTCACACGTACCCCTTTTGGGAAACCATGGTTTGGATTGTGGGACCCCCTTTTAGAATTATATGCTGCACAAATTCGATATTCATAATGTCTCCCGGCCATCGATCTTGATAGATCGTGATCAAAGTTAATGCAACCCCAATCTAGGTAAATTCTTCGCCAAGTTTAAATACCTTGTGCCACCACCCAAATATTTTTGTGTCAAAGATGGATTTTTAGATGAATTCAATATGCTCGAGTTTTATTTGGGGAATCTCACTTCAGGAGAATTGAGAATTGGAAATGGATAAACCAAATTCCTGAAGGTCGAAATAAATCTAGATCATTGATCTAGAACTTATCATAATTGTTAGATCCAGGAGGAGGATATGTGCCGCGACAGGAGATCTATGTTAGCAAGCCATGTCAACATGGACATGTGGCACAATCAGATGATGAAAAGTGTCAAGATGAAATTGGAATTTCTGATACGTGTAAGTCATGAATATAATTGACACATGGCAACCAATCAACCAATGCCAAGTTAGCAGTGACGTCAGCAAGTTATGTCACTTCAGGAGTATGTACTTCGGGAAAACAATGTTTCTAACATCAGAAATCACCCAAAGAACTAAAGGTCGAAGTTAATGTTAATCGTTAATCTAATTCAGAACTGAAGGTAAGTTTTTTCCTTGGATTATTCTATTGTTTGATTTCCTTAGAATTAAAATGCTAGCATAGATACTAAACCCTCATTTTAGTTCCTTTGTGTAACGAACCTCCTTGTTACGACAACAACTCTGATAACAGGTGCAATTTTTTTTGTTTGTTTAAGGTGTGTGTGCTTGTGTGAAAAGAAACAGACACACAAGACTCTATGACACCACCCGACGACTAACAAGATGCACCCATGATGATCACAATAAGAAGACATAAGGCACACAACAAGTAACTGCAAGCATGAACGACCATAGACATAAGGCGCATGACAAGTAACTGCAAGCATGAACGACCATAGACATAAGGCGCATGCCAAGTAACTGCAAGCATGAACGACCATAGACATAAGGCGCACAACAAGTAAATGCAAACATTTAACGACATACTAGGTTATGCGCAGTATGAACACCGAAGGAAGAATCCATAGTGGTAGATTTTACTATTTCTGCATAGGAAAGCAGGGCGTTTAATCTTAGTTCTCTGCTTCAGAGAGAGACAAGGTCAGATAGGCTCCTGGCCGACTGCTCAGGAAGAAACTAGTAATCCCCATCAGGTGTGTCGCAAGAGTGGAAACCCTGCCTTTAAAGGGCCCGAGACTCTTGATGCAGCACTGGATTCTTACACAGAAAATAATCACACACACACAGACTTAAATACAGAGCGACTAGCTTTATCAGATCGAAGGGTCTGACATCAAGCAACTGTGAGTTGGACAATTCCACTATTCGACAGGTTACTAAGTCCAAACTAAAGAAATATAAAATTAATTAATTTCAATCCCCATTTACTAGACCATAGTAGCTCCTCGTACTTAATTTCAAGGACAATTCATGATATGTGTTTATCGACAACATAATTATTACAATAACATACCATGGATGAATAACTTCAGTACTTTTACCTCACTTACCTTTGCAATAAGATAGCATCCACGTTACATTTTATATGTTAGCATCAATCATGAACTACATTGACATCACCATAAAGGCTAGCATCGTTACATTTATAATATGAAGACTTTGCAAATTCACTAACTAATTTCATAATAAAACTACAATGACATCACCATAGTGCTAGCATCATTACATTTTTAACATAAAGACCTTGCGAATTCACTAACTAATTTCATAATAAAACTACAATGACATCACCATAGCGCTAGCATCATTACATTTATAATATAAGGACTTTGCAAATTCACCAACTAATTTCATAATAAAACTACAATGACATCCCCATAGCGCTAGCATCATTACATTTTTAATATAATAGTTCATTAACCAAACGTTTCCTTACATTCCTTACAAAAACATTCTGTTACTTATCGCATCATCCTAACATCTAGTTATATCAAATTACATTCATTATATTCAATGGAATAACTAATGTCCAGGTTTTATGGAAGAAAATCAGAGCTAGTCCATTCTATGATAAATTACCAAGACAACTGTAACGCAACTACCAATCCCTTTATGATTTTGTTCTTAACTCAAGGTAACCCAGGTGGTATTAATTCTAGGATTTCCACTAAAAATACTGGGCAGTAAATTGTCCATTAACTCTGCCATTACTAAGGAATTGGTTGAGCCCCATGCGAGACGTAAAGGGCTATCCATGCACAGTGCCAAGTGGCGTCAAGGAGATGGAAACGTATTGCCACCACTAGATCCCTCACCTCCTGGACATTAGTCTAATTCTCTAAGAATGAAAAGGGAGGTGAGAACAGGGTGCTTAGATCTGGAAATAACGTTGGTGGTTGGAGGACCAAGGGTACGGTCCGAACATTAGAAGCTATCCAATAATAGAGAACCCACGTGTTAAAACAACAGGACAACTAGGTAGATAAATATGGAGCATAGCTAACAACGCTACTTGTCATTTGTTAAGAGCGAGACCTGGAGATCATAAATAGCATTGAAGGGCGTTTAAGACCATTCAGTGCCAGGCAGGGGTAACGCCTGTGTTAAAGAGAAATTTCTTGGCTGGCAGGAAACTTGTTGTCGCCTAACCTCTGTCAACCTGAAGAGAGGGCTACCAATTTAATATCATCGAAGGGAAAAAGGGGGTGGGGATATAACTGTATCCATGCACTCGATCGCCGCCTGGTTGGAGTCATAACGACTCAGTTAAAATAACCCGACTATGGGCACAACATAACGTTTAAACTTTCATCACGAATTTAAATTTATGGGCTAAACACACTCTATAACAATTTTCTGTTACCAGGTAAGAGTTACATTACTTATTAATGAAAATCGCTGAAGAAAAACAGGAATGGTCGAAACCTTACTAAGTTGGAATCGTAACTGATAAAGGTTCGAGAAGGTGGATTTTCCCATGCGCGTTGATGAAATCACATAGGGTAACAGGTAGCTAAACATGCCATAGTGGGTGAGAAGGGAAACGCTATCCGTAGACAACGCCCATAAACCCGATTTTCTACCCTGCGCAGAGCCTAAATCATTGTCTCGGTGGAATAAACAACGCAGGACTGATTCCAAGTAGGCATTTACGTTAGTTGTCAGAAGCAGGCGGTCTAATGAGGGGAACAAATTCACTGGCAACACGACTATCTAAGGTTAGTGTAACAGTCATCCGACGGAGAGGGCATACTCCTTAGATCCACAGGAAAAAAAATGTCCAGTCTTAGCACTTATTGGGTGGAAACAGGGCTCGCAGCAGGGTGACACTGCTCACAATAAGCAGGTTGTCTGCGAGCAAAAGTTAAGGGAGTTCATTGGCCTTAAAAACCAGGTTACAGGCGAAACTACCCGCAAGGTTAAAAAGGCCGACTAAAATTTCGCTGCAACGTAGAAGATTACTTCAAAGACACGAACCAGTAGGAGTGTATACACAAAACAGTGACTTCTTAATTATCCTTCCACGCATAAAAATGCAGACCAATGTAACTCAAAATTAGTGCATAGTAGGATAATGCATAGAACCCCAGTAAGGTCATTGAAGGGCCCGCAGAGGTTTTATCAGCCCAGGGCGCGAAGAAAATTCAGCAAGGTAACACGCACAGGGAAGAGAAGGCAACACAAAAAATGTTTTACAACAGATACTATATAATCGCCGAGTAAATACATAAAACAACCATTAAATCCATTTACAACCAATGTTCTAATACCAACATAAATCATAATGCATACTATTCTATCAAGAACAAAACCCATACTGTTGCCTTATCGTCCACGACGAATGATGTACCGTGCGCTCCGTGCCGCTCCTGCTCCATGCTGCTCCTGCTCACCGACCGTGGAGACTACACTGGTACCTCCCAGCCAAACACTAGGGGTACTCTGCTTCCCCCTTAGCCCTCCGAGCCGAAAATGGGCCACACAAGATCCAGAAGATAAGTCTAGCTTCTCAGTTCGCCTCGCAAGGCTAAGCTACCACTCCAATCCGAGCTGAGAAAATCCCATCTCCTCATAAGCAATCAGTCAAGCCACAATCCGGCAGCGTAATGTTACGCTTACAACCCCTCCCCCATCTTCCTCATCTACCTTTCTTTTATAGATTTTTGAGACCCCCCCTTGCCCTAAATCACATTTCATTTAAGTTGTAATGAAAACCCTCTAAAAATTCTTTGTCTTACAAGTGTCACTCATCCCCCACGTTTCTCCAAAATTATTTTCTTTAAATTTATTAAAAGGCTCATTTCCCTATTTTTATTATTCCCTTTCTTTCTTTCTTTTTTTTTAAAACCAAAAAGGTAAATGCGCTAGTTAATCTTTTCATTTATTATTTATTTAATTATCTTTTGTTCTTTCACAAGTTAGGAAATAATTTCTTCTTTGCAACATTTTAAAACCATTATTTTTAATTTAATTTTTACCCTCATTATTTACCCCAAGAATTTTATGAAGACCTAACTATTACTTAAGTGGGTTTTTGTTTGAATTTTTATTTTTATGCTAGGGCCTTTTTCTTTAAGGTTACACTAAAATTTTTACCCTAGAAAAGTCTTAGGCTTAGGACTTAGATTCTGAGCTAGGCGACAAATGGTTAGGGGAGTTGTTTAAGGATTTCTTAAGGTGTTAATGTCTTAGGGTTGTCTAGGTTTATTTATTCCTCATCATCAGTGCAGCGTGCCCTTCAGGACACACTATGTGCTCTAAGGGTGCCACTCGCCTCGTTCGTTTCTTTTGCGCAATGTGCCCTTCAGGATGCACCACCTGCTCCAAAGGTTCCACTTGCTTCTTGTGTTTCTTTTGCGCGACGTGCCCTTCAGGATGCACCACGTGCTCCAAGGGTGCCACTCGCCGACTTGACTGATTGGTAGACATCTATAATCCCTGGAGTCAACACTCCGTCAGGTGAACTTGTGGGAGACTAAGGGATCTAAGGAATAAGGCCCCCACCTTATTGTGTGCCCCTTAGAATCATCGTGAGAGACTGTCGCAGTCTTCCCTCACAGCATCATGGATCCTCTCGAACTAGGTAATCGTTAACCTACAATTCGAGCCACGGCAGGAGTGCTAGTAGGCTGTGGCGGGGCTGTTGTCCACACCTCTCCCTCAACCTCTCTGGAAATCGTGTGTGGCCCCTTTACTCCATATGTGAGTCTGGTCGGCAAGCTATCGTCAGCCTACATCATCAACAATCGTGTCAGAACATGTCAATCATCAAATCATCAAATCAATGAAATATCACAGTAAATAAATCAACCCAATTAGCACACTCCCTGACTCAATCCGGAGTCCAAGGGGTTCCACCGATGCCTCTGCATCATCAAGGTCCAAAACCCTGCACACTCAATAAAAATGAGTCAATAGCACATGTCTACATCAAAGTAGTGAAACATCATGTCGTCTATCATAACGCATCATAATCAAAGATAAATGTTTTGACATCATAAAAGTCCAGATCACTTGTGAGCAAGTGTCCTCAAATAATAAGTTTTCTCAGTGCGCCAGAGCGGGATGTTACACTTTGCACGTTGTGAAAATCGATGTAATCAGCCGAATAAAACATCTTTCTCGAAAGGTATTCAAGTTCTGATCTATGCGTGCATTACTTCAGTTACATACAGATTCTATGTATACTACTTAGCACTATGTTTACAATACAAGAGGTTGTGGAGTCTTTGATCTATTGTACTCCAATTGTAATATTTGAACAATGATCCATTGAATACAATGGTTTCTTTTGCAGGATACTTTGAATTCATCACTATATTTCTATGGTAATGAAGAATTTATTCAGACTGTTATTCGTTCTATCTATTCTCTATGGTAATTTTGTATGTATAGATTTAAATGGAAATTTAATATATATGTACCACCATCACATTTCAAATAAACAATATATTTAGTATCCTTGAACTATAGTAAGCCATAATATTCCTAACAAATAAAAATCATAAACATAACATTGAGAAGTAATGCAAGTCAAGATACATATCTGAAATTTGATGCTGGAATAAAAATGAAACAACCACATTCCACCCAACCATAGAACATAACAACCAAGTTCACTTTCCATGTTCACCCCCTAGCCTAACCATGAGTCCATAAGGGAAAACTGAATGTTCCTCCTTAGCTATAGTCACCTTCCACAGATTATAAATTCCTTTGCCTCACACTAACAGTGGTCATAGAAACAAATAGTTTATTTTCCCCCAACATAGTAAGCAACGTCCTGCCTCCTCCATATGTTGTTTTTATATCCATCCTTATGCCTTGGTCTTTCCTTCCATCCTTGGGAAATTCACATCTTTACAAATATCTGATTTTTAGGGGCTTCAAGTGGTCAAATTCCACATTTTCCACTGGTAAAAATCAACCTTGAGGTAACTCAAACATGTTCCCCACTCATGGAGTCATGGTCAGCTATTTTTAATCTTATTGTTCCATTTGTCTTCCAACATTTAATTTATTAAAATTTTGTCTTTCACACGTGTCAAAATAAAAGAGGTTAGTTGGGAAAGTCAAATATTTTCCCAAAAATCATCAAATAATTAATTACAACAATAAGAATTTCAAATTCAGAATTTCCATAAATGACAAATAATTTCAAAATCCGAATTTTCCAAAAATGAAAATTTATTTCAAACTTCCTTAGAATTTAATATTCTAAAATTTGAAGATATTACATCCTCTCCCCCTTAAGTACAAAACTGTCCTCAATGTTCATTCCTCTCTCAGAATAGGGTTGGATATGATTTCAACAAATATTCCTCCAATTCTCAAGTGCCCTCATCAGGGCTAAAGTGCTTCCATTGCACTTTTACCTAGGCGATAGCTCTATTCTATAGTATTGTTTCTTTAATGTTTATAATGCGTAGAGGTTCCACTTGGAACTCGCCTTCTCGTTCCACCTACACCATGTTCCAATCAATGATTTGAGTAGGATCATGAATATACCTTTTTAATAAGGAAACATGAAAAACATTATGAACTTTTAAGTTTGCAGGTAGTGCTAGTTGATATTCCACGGGTTCGATTTGAATTAAAATATCGAAGGGTCCACAAAACCTGGGTGCCAACTTTCAACAATATCCTAGCTTTAGAGAGATCCTCCTTTCTTTGAGTTTCAAATATACATGTTCCCCAATTTGAAATTCCTTTTGTCTCCTTTTTAAATTTGCGTAGATTTTCTATCGGTCTTGGGCCTCCTTTAAATTTTGTTGTACCCTTTTTACCGTTTTCTCCATTTCCTAGAGCATTTCCGGTCCCATCATAATCTTGTCAACTGGATTATCCCAAGTAATCGGGGTTGTGCATTTCCTTTCGTATAATGCTTTGAAGGGACTCATCTTGGATGATGTCTGATAGCCATTATTGTAATCAAATTAAACTAAGTGTAGGTACTCCTCCCACTTAGTTGGTTTCGTTCTCACGTACATTCGTAAAATGTCTTCCACAATATGATTTGTTCGTTCAGTTTTCTCATCCATTTGTGGATGGTGGATTGTGCTGAAATTCAGGTTACTATCCAATCCTGCAAACAGTTCCTTTCAAAACTTTGACATAAATTTGACATCTCTATCGAGATCAACATCTTAGGAATTCCATGCAATCTAAATATTTCTTTCATAAAAATTCAACGATATTAATTTATTTATAAGTAGATTTCACAGGTATAAAATGTGCAGATTTGCTAAGTTTATCAATCACTACCATAATCGAGACATTTTTCTTTTGAGTCTTAGGCAAACCTGGGATGAAGTCCAACGAGATAATCTCTCATTTCCATTCTAGTATAGGTAGAGGTTGTAAAATATTGTCTCGATGTTGATGTTCAACCTTTACCTGTTAACAATCTAATCATTTAGATAAATATTCAGTTGTTTCACTCTTCATGTTAGGCTAATAAAAAAAAAATCTTAAGGATGTTATAATTTTTTGGTATCTTGGATGACCATAATACGACCTTTTGTGCAATTCGTCAAGAATTGTTGATTTTAAATTAGTAGAATTAGGTATATACAATCTGTTTTTGAACCTTACCAGTCCATTTTTATCTAAACTCATATATGTTTTGTTCAGTTTTTCAACCATTTCTTGCAATTGTGTTGTTGTTTTGATGTACTTTTTGTCATTACTGCCTGCAGATTTTATTCTTTGTTTGATGTCGTTTTCTTCTTTCCTAACACTTATCTCATAAAGTCTGTTATTCCTCCAAATTAGAGCATATGCAACTTTGTTTTATTTACCTTTGATGTGTCGTACTTCGAAATCAAATTCACTTAAAAAGGCTAGCCATATCGCTTTCCTTGCGTTAAGATCTGGTTGACTGAATAAAAACTTTACACCACTATTGTTGGTTAGTAGAAGAAACCTTATCCCCATAAATAATTTTGCCACATTTTCAAAGAATGAATTATGGCTACTAATTCCAAATCACGTGTAATGTAATTCTATTCACGTTCTTTCAATTTACGCGATTTGTAACAGATTATATGTCCATCTTGTGTTAGGACCCCTCCCAAGCCTTCTTTGTTTTCATCCACGCAAACTGTAAAATATTTATCGAGATTCACTACCCTTAGGATAGGTGTTGCACTTAACATTCTTTTAATTTATCAAAGTTGTCCTGACACTTTTGTGACCAAGTAAATCTTATTCCCTTTTTCTATAGGGATGTAATTGGATACACGATATTAGAAAATCCTTCAATAAATGTTGGGTAATAACCAATAATTCCCATGAATGATCTGATGTGTGATACATCCTTAGGGATAGGCCATTCCATAATGGCTTGTATCTTTTATCGATCAACTAGAATACCATCTTGGGATATCACGTGTCCTAGGTACTATATCTTTCTTTGGTAGAAGTTGCACTTATCAAACTTTGCATACAAGTTATGTTTCCTTAAGGTCTGCAATACTATTTCAAGATGTTCTTCATGTTATTCTTCCATTTTTTAGTAAAAGAGAATATCATCAATAAGAACCCATAGAAATTTATCCCTATATTGATTGAATATACTATTCATGAAACACATAAAGGTTGTTGGTGCATTAGTAAGACCAAACATAATTACAACAAACTCATAGTGTCTATAATGTGTTCTAAATGTTGTTTTATTTATGTATTCATCTTTTATTCTGACTTGGTGATAACCATACCTTAAATCTAACTTAGAGAAGATCCTTGCTCCTCCAACTTGGTCAAACAGGTCGTTAATTCTAGGTAAAGGATACGTATTCTTGGTTGTCATCTTATTGAGTTGTCGATAGTCAATGCACAGTCTCAAGGTCCCATATTTATTTTTAACGAGTAGAACCGGTGCTCCCCAAGGTGAGACACTTGGTCTGATATATTCTTTATCTAACAGTTCTTGCAGCTGAATTCTTAGTTCTGTTAATTCAGGTAGACTCACTCTATAAGGTGCCTTATATATCAGGGCAGATCTAGGTAGCAGATCCATAGAGAAATCTATCTCTCTTCTTGGACGTAGTTCTTGTATTTCATCCACAAATACATCTCTAAACCCATGTAGGATTGCAAAGTCCTCTAAACTATTTTTTTTTCCCTTTTCTAACAGATTAGTTACCTCTACAACATAAACTTTGCAACCTTTGTTCATACATTTCTTAAACCGCATGGTTGATATGTGCCTAACCAAAACTAGTTTTATGATCCCTTGTATCGTCCTAACTATGTTGTTTTCGTCTTTGTATATAAGTGACTTTTCGTAACAGTTTAATATTACTTTATGTTTCTCTAAACATTCCATTCCAATGATTAAATCATAAGATCTCAAAGGTAAAATGCTCAGATCTAACTTTGTACTTTGACCATCTATGCTGAGTTCACATTCAGGAATAAAATTTGTTTCCTTTCTCTTGCTCCATGTTGCTAGCTATACTAACCAGGACTTAGCATGATTTACTTTCATGATCTTGTTTAATTCAACTAAACCAGGAGTGACATAACTTAGAGTAGCTCATGGGTCAATTAATATGGAAATGCAGTGATCATGAATTTTACCTTCAATCTTCACAATAGTGGATTGATGATCAACTTGCCTCCCATCCATAATTGCATTAATTTTGTGCATTATTATGCCCATATCTCCTATTGTCGAAGCTTCTTACTAGTTATGGAATGGAGTTCTTTCCATGGAACTTAAGCGTGGACAATTTCTCCTCAAGTGAGGTTCTCCACACTCTCGACACTTCAATGGTTCTCTAGGGTTGTCCCCAACTTTATTGACTCCCAGGTTAACTGGCCTACCTCCCCCTTGAGCACTCTAGGTGCTTGAATGATATTTCTTCCTTTGGAAACTTTTTGAAATAGTACAGAAAGGGGTTGGTTGGAACCCTTTTTTTTGTTGATTCATTATGTCTTGTTTCTTGTCCTTCCATGCATTGGGAATTTCAGACCTTTGTTTGTACTAATCATAGCACATCCAAGCCTTTCTAAACACTTCATTTAAAGACTTGGGATTCTCAAATTCAATTATGTATTTGTATGAATGTGGCAGATATATTAAGAATCATTGTATATTTACTTTGTCCTCCTTGATGTATGGTACAAATCTCAATAGTTCTAGAAATTTATTTATCAGATCATCCATGGTCTTAGATTGTAGAATTCCTTATTTTTTCTTTCGTAATAGCTTTCTGACAAATATTGCTTCTTGAAATATTTTTTAAAATCTGACCATTCAATTTGTTTCTCTTTCAATCCCTTAGCCAATTTCAGGTCTTGCCACAAGATACTTGCTTTTCCCTTCAAATTGTAAATGGCCATTCTGACTTTCATATTACTAGAGTAGTTGTAAATACGAAATTATTTCTTTATATCTAGTAGCCATGCTTTAACCTCATCACCCGTCCTTGATTCTTTGTCAAAGGTGGATGGTTTTATTTTCTTGAATTCACCTTCCAGGTGATCTACTTGTTTTCTTTTTCTTCTTGTAGCTATTTTGTTTCCTGTCATGGGTGTGTCTTCAGAATAACTATTCTGATTTTCTCTTTCATGACCAGAGTTTTTAGAGGACATTTTGTTGAATTCTTCCTCGTCATTTTCCTTTGGGATCTTCTTTGTTACTATACTGCATAGCAACATTTCACTTATTTCTAACCGTTCTTCTTGTGCCCTTTTCAACTTTTCGTTTTCTTCTTTAAACACTTGTAATTCCACGATGAGGTTCTTCATTGTTTCCAAAACCTAGGTGGTTGAAATTCCTTCATTGTTATGCTTTGGTTCTTTAGGAAGTCCTTGATTGGGATTCTCCTCGGATCTGATTTATTCTTCATTTTGTTCTAACATTATCACAACAAACCAACAATTTTTCAGTTTGTAACAATAAACATATTTGATAGCTTTTATTCAACAGAAATAAAAGAATTCAAATAATTTTGGTCTTGCCCTGAGGTCCAAGTTTTGTAACCTTCATCTCTGGTACCAAATGTAATGTACCCAAAATTTCCCAAATAAAAAAAAATATTAGAGGTCATTAAAAACCCTTGAATCTCCAACATTGTTTCCGACAGAGAGATAATCCATTATATATATCTTATTATTGTATAGTATGAAAAATAGTTTTAATTCTTTGTCATTATCCTTCTTAAAGGCTGAAGGAGATATAAATTCAACTTGTCTATTACTGTTATATTTCATTATAGCGTCGTTATTGGAATATAAATCACACACATATTTGAATTGAAGAGTTTTGTTACCAAAAATATCCTCTCTAAATTCTTGTGATCTAAGCTACTCAATCCTCAAATATGTATGAGTATTTGGAATCCTCTTTTTGATATCTTTCCAATGACTACTTCCTTTCTCAATTCTAAGCTTTGAGCAGAAAACTATGATCCTTTAAATCTTGTTCTTTTTATCTGATGCATTCCTTGTGTAGTTGATCTCTTTTATTTGATCTAATGGCTCTTAGATATTTTTTGGACCCTATCAAAAAGTTTGAAGGTCTTGAGTACCTCTTTTGATGTATTTTCAAACCAGAAGAAACCCACAGGCTTCCTTCCTAACCCGTTTTCTCTTATTTAACACATTTTTCGAGAACTAACCCTTTTTCTTCAGCCCTCAATTGCACGTGACCACAGATTGTGACCCAGTTCTATCAGATAGGTGCTAATATGGAGCCTTGAAAGCTTCAAGGCTCTGGAACATTGAATTTAGAAGCTCCTTCTACTTCGTGCCTTATTTCCCCAAAACACCAAATTGGCGAATTTCACGAAGTGGGGTGGATCAACGGTCCATGGATTCCTCAACAACTGACGATTGGAATTTATTATGGAACTTTGGGATTTGGAAGTTCTAGGTTATACATACTCTCCAACCTTCTAGAGTGCTCATTATCCGGACTATGGTACTGGTTTCCACGTACCTTCTCTTGATCAATGGTCAAGATTAACTCCGACCTCTGGGACTTCTCGACTCAATGAAACTGCAACACAATTCCTCTAGAGTACAAAGTCTCTGAACCTTGGGATCATGTTCCATGCATCCACTAGGGACCATGGTCTCCATTCTTGAACTAATAAATACTGAAAGCATCACATCAACTTAGTACTTTTCAAATTGCGGGGACATGGGTTGGCGTCTTTGGAGTAACTCGTCGATCGTTCCACAATTTTTTTGACGCTGACACGTACCCCTTCTAGGAAACTATGGTTTGGATTGTGGGACCTCCCTGTAGAATTATCTTCCACACAACTTTGATCTCTGAAATATCTCTCGGCCATCGATCTTGATATATCGTGATCAAATTTAATGCATCGCTAATCTAGATAACTTCTTCACCAAGTTTAACTACCTTGTACCACCACCTGAATCTTTTTGCGTCAAAGATGGACCATTAGATGAATTCAAGATGCTCGAGTTTTATTCGAGGAATCTAACTTTGGGAGAATTGATAATTGGGAATGGATAACCGAAATTCCCGAAGGATGAAATGAATGTAGACCATTGATCTAGAATTGATCACAGTTGTGAGATCCAAGAGGAGGATATGTGTCATGAGAGGATTTCTACGTTAGCATACTACGTCAACAAGGACATCTGGAACAATCATATGATGAAAAGTGTCAAGGTGAAATTGACATTTCAGGTACATGTAAGTAACGAATCTAAGTAACACGTGGAATCCACTCAACCAATGCCAAGTCAGCAATGATGTCAGCAAGTTACATCACTTCGGGAGTATGTACTTTGGGAAAAAATAGTTTCTAACATCAGAAATCACCTGAAGCGCTAAAAGCCGAAGTTAATGCTAACTGTTGATCTAATTTGGAACTCAAGCTAATTTTTGTCCTTGGATTTTTCTATTTTTTGATTTCCTCAGAATTAAAATTCTAGCACAGCTACTAAACCCTCATTTTACTTCCTTTGCAGGTTGTGAAAATCGAGGTAATCGACTGAAGAAAAAATCTTGCTGGAAAGTTATTCGAGTTCTGATCTATGCATGCATTATTTTAGTTACATACATATTCTGTGTATACTTCTTAGCACTCTATTTACAATAAAATAGGTTTTGGAGTCTTTGATCTATGGTACTCCAACAATAATATTTGAAAAATGATTGATTGAATACAATGATTTCTTTTGCAAGATACTTTGAATTCATCACTATATTTATGTGGTAATGAAGAATGAATTCATATTGTTATTCATTCTATCTATTCTCTATGGTAATTGTGTATGTACATATTTAAATGGAAATTTAATATATATGTACCACCATCACATTTCAAATAAACAATATATTTAGTAACCTTTAACTATAGTAAGCCATCACATTCCTAACAAATAAAAATCATGAACATAACATTGACAAGGAATGCAAGCCAAGATACATATCTGAAACTTGATGCTAGAATACAAATGGAACAACCACGTTCCACCCAACCATAGAACATAAAAGCCAAGTTCACTTACCTTGTTCACCCCCTAGCCTGACCATCATTCCATAAGGGAAAACTAAATGTTCATCCTTAGCTATAGTCACCATCCACAGATCATAAATTCTTATGCCTCACACTAACAATGTTCATAACAACAAATAGTTTATTTTCTCCAACATACTAAGCAGTGTCCTGCCTCCTCCATATGTTTTTTTTATATGCATCATTGTGCCTAGGTCTTTTATTCCCTCCTTGGGAAATTCACATCTTTACAAATCCCTGATTTTTAGGGGCTGTGAGCGGTCAAATTCAACATTTTCCACTTATAAAAATCAGCCTTGAGGTAACTCAAACCTGTTCCCCACTCATGGAGTCATGGTCAACTATTTTTAGCCTAGTTGTTCCATTTGTCTTCCAGCATTTAATTTATTAAAAAAAAAAAATTCACATGTGTCAAAATAAAAGAGGCTAGTTGGGCAAGTCAAATATTTGTCCAATAGTCATCGAATAGTTAATTACAACAATAAAAATCCCAAGTTCATATTTTCCATAAATGGCAAATAATTTCCAAATTTGGATTTTCAAAAAACATAAATTTATTTCAAGGTTCACTTAGAATTTAATATTCTAAAATTTTAGGATATTACAATTACACTTGAAAACAAGGTTTCAACCTTATATTCAATAATTTATGGGTTTTCCATACCTAAAAATACCAATAGAAATTGACAACTGGGTATTGTAAGACTAGCATAACCAATCTAATGGGAAAAAAAATAAAATACATGTGTAAGTGTTGGTGTGAGTCACGACGATGGTAAGTAATTGGAAAAACTATATCCTCATTGTTGGATAATAAAAAATCATAATCTATATAGTAAAATATTGAGCAAGCAAAATTAATATACTTAACCTTGGGGTGTGGAGACGCTTCCACCAGAGTTATCACTAAAGAAAATTTTACCTGTCACGTGAACAAAAAATATTAAGATTACTATTGTTCATCTTGCCATCAACCAGTAATATTAATAATAAAAATAATGAAATAATGACTGAAGATGCCATATTTTAAAAAAAATAAAATTAGTTGAGGTGTTTTTACACCTTAGTAAATGGCAAAGGGGAATGTAGCAATCCATTTCATAAGAAGTTATTTGCACAACCAACCTTTGTGATGCAATATTCCATCGATCTAGTACAACATCCATACATTAAAGGGTTAATACAACCAAGATAAATGACTAAATCCTTCCTAGGAAAATCTTATCACATAACCGTTTAGCTAAGAGGTGTTGTATTATCTTGTATTGAAGGAAAGGGAGGATGGTAGAATGTGAGCCTTCTGTTTGGGAGAAGTAGGGGAATTTAAACGCAAAGGCCATTCCAAGTCGTTTCATGATAGCAATGAACATGATTACAATGGGTGTTGAGATACATGTACACCATCCATCTCTTCTAAAATCTATCCTCATGTAAGCATCGTTACATCCTCCTTTATGAATCATGCTCCAAACCTTATGATTTTTCATGGGTTGGGAGAGGTAAAGGATTTTTCATTGACCCAAAGAGTTTTTATTGGGTCCCTCAATGCTAATTTTATTTTTTCATCAACTATGGTGTTATTATTACAAAGAATGTGAAGAGGGACAAAGGAGTGCAATACGTTTAAAGCCATTTGTATTCATTAGAATATTAATGCTAGCTTCATTTCTTTTGGCAATGCATATTTTATCAAATGGTTTATCATTACCATGAAATCCCCAAGGATTGATAGGGAGATTATTCTTTGTTGGCATGTGAAATTAAATCCTTGGAGAAGATCATATGCCTTTGCATAATTTTTTGTAGCCTTCATAGTATTCCAAGAGGAGATAAGCTCAACATTTTGATGCAAGAGCATCTCAAGAGAGCCAACGCAGAGACAAAAGACAGTTGGAAAAGTTCCCAACACAAATTTTGAAAATGCCTTAAAATATTAATGAAGCCATCAAGTGGAGGCACACTTGTAAAATGTAAATGGACCTTGAGCGATCCGCTCTCGTCCTTAGTAGGTAGAAGGCATTTATGATAGTTAATGAAAGTAGATAGAATTTAATTCTAGATTAGACAGTTTTAGAGCGAGGGAAACAAGATATAGACACCCTCATTGTGTATTGAAAAACAAAATGCCAATTGAGAGCATAGTAGTGAAGAACATTTCCAAGAGAGAAGATCATACAGAGCTGGAACAGAGAAACTGTGTTTTAAAAACACCCATGTACAGAGATTTGAGTTAATAGAAGAAGTCTTAATTCAGGGTCATGGCATTGTATTTGTTTCTTGTATGTGTATTCTAAATGGTATGTTCATGGTTTTACTCTTTCTGTCATGCAATTGCTTTTATGTTATGTATGAATGATTTCTTGTTGAATGTTTGAAATCCGAGAGGAAAGGGTAAAGAAATGAGTTTCAATTGTTTCTCTATTTGAGCAAGAGTTCATGTAAGGAGTGCAGTTGAATTGTCCACAAGGACTGCGTTGACAAAGAGTTCAGAGGTTTGTCTCTGAAAGATCAGATAGGGTAGCTTTTTTTCTCATTCACACATAGGTACAGTTAGGCACAAGAGCCATGCAAAGTGTGCACAGGCCGATTAGAGGTTCAGGTCTTGTAACCTGAATGAAGTATTGAGAGACTACTGTTGCAGGTGTGCGTAGAATCGAAGGGAGCTCAGCACTTTGAAGCGTTTGAAATTCTGATGCAAGGAGTGCGTGCAGGAGTCTTTTTCAAGACTCAGAGTTGGAGAAATATCAAGAAGGATAAAACCTTTGAAAACTGTCGAAGGAAGCACAGAAAGTTTGTGTAGTGGATGGTGAGAAGGCGCTGCAAGTTTGCGTCACAGGTAGTTGAGTACTGTGGGAAAAACCCTTGGTAAAAAGTTGCAGAAGTCCTTGTGAAGAACAAAGACGAACGATCGAAATTCTCCTTGGAGTATTTGTGAAGTCCCGTGAGCCGTCAGATCTCACGAAGGAGCAGGGGAGTTACGATCAGTATTCCCAAAGGTTTAAGCTCAAGAGAGGTAGAACCGTAGATTCAAGCCATAGGAGCCGTTGGATTTACCCGTGTATTTATATTCCGGGGTTTCGTAGATTGAAGTCCAGTAATCTTTGCAACAGGACTCGCGAAATCATGAAACGCGAAGTCTCGAAGGGACAAAAGGATTTTGCGGGCCACATAATCAGCAAGGTGGACAGGTGTTGCACTCTCGACAACGGGGTAAATTTCGTTGACCATTTTGGGGTTTCGTGGGTGAAGTCCCGAAACCTTTGCCTCAGGATTCACAAAATCGTGAAGTCTAAAGTCTCGACAGAGTAAAGGGTCGTTGAAAGGTCAAATCTTGCGAGTGCATCGGAGTTTTGGTAGATTGGGTTTCGGGAGTCGAGGGGACAAGGTGCTTGACATCGCAACCCCCAAAATCGCGATAGGGAGAAAGGAGAAATAGAGAGGAAAAGGTTCAAGTGTTGATTTTTTTCGGGTTTCGTAGATTGAGACACAAGATGCTTGACCACCGGATTCGTGAAAGTGCGAATTTCGATCTCTCGAAGTATAAGGGGAAATTTCTCGAAGTTAATTGTGGGTGTAGATTTTCCGAAAGGGAAATAGAGGAACCATTTTCGAAAGATATTCGGGCCAATGTAAGAGGAAAGATCCTGTGTACATGACCTTCCGACCCACGGGTTGAGGAGGGGTCGCGTCAAGTTGGTATCAGAGAACATAAAGGTTCTTTTCTTTCTATAGCAGGGAAAAGGAAAATTCACCATGCCTCCGAGGAGAAGGGACATGCAAACACCTGATCCACCAGAGGAGAGGGAAATACCGAGAATAAGGGGTAGGCAAATTCCTGATCCAACCATGGAGAGAGAAATGCGTGACCTACGTGCCATAATTGAAGACATGGAGACAACACAGAGGTGTACAGTCGGTGTTGGGGATCTTAGTGATTTCGAATGTGAAAATGAGGCTGGACATGAAGAAGATGAAGTTGCAGCCAAAGATGTAGAAAACGAACGCTTGATTAGGGCTATTGCAAGAATCGGTGCAAGAGAGAAAATGGACATTCCAATTTATGAGGGAAATTTGGATGCAGAGGAGCTTCTAGACTGGATTAGAGCTCTGGACACATATTTTGACTATGAAGATGCCGAAGAGGACAAGAAGGTCAAACATGTTGTCACGAGATTGAAGGGACATGCAGCATTGTGGTGGGATGAAATACAAGCTGACAGACACTGCAAAGGCAAGCAGAAGATCAAAATTTGGGACAGAATGATCGTGAATATGAAGGAAAAATTCATCCCTAGAGATTATCAAATTACTCTGTTTCGAAGAGTGCAAAACTTGAGACAGAAGTTGATGACAGTGAAAGAATACACTGAAGAATTATATACGTTAAACATCAGGGCAAGTCATCGGGAAAACGACGATGAAAAGGTTTCTAGATACATGAATGGCCTGAGATACGACATTCAGGATGAGATGAGAATGATAACCATCCGAACGGTGGAATATGCTTATCAGATGGCTCTAAAGGTTGAAGAGAAGTTGAGCTGAAAACAAGTTCAGAGAGGCCGAGGCAGGAGTCAAGCCAGGGGTAAATCAGAAACCCAGGGAGGACTGGAAGAAACCTCAGACTCGAACTGAGAGAGGTGGAAGCTCACAATGAGGGAAACATATCAAACAGAGAGGATATTATCCTGATAATAATATTTTTCCTCGTACCAGAGGTAGAGGAAGAGGAAGAGGTGGAGTGATAACATGCTTCACATGCGTAAATAATGGACACAAGGCTTATGAGTGTCTCAACAAAAATAAATAAGGAGGAGAGACTCACATCGCCGAAGCTCAGAGGCGGGATTTTGAGGCAGAAGATGTTGAAGGCGGAAGGTTGCTAATGATGTGAAAATTTCTTTTGACACCAGAGAAAGAGGTGGAGAGTTTAGTCCAAAGAAACAAACTTTTCCGGATTGCTTGCAAGACCAAGGATAGGGTATGCAAGGTCATTGTGGATAGTGGTAGCATGGACAATCTTGTTTCAACGAAGATGGTAAAAAATATGGAGCTGGAGACAATTGAACATCCAAGCCCATACAAAGTTTCGTGGCTACCAAAAGGACATCAGGTAGATGTCACTAAATAGTGTTTAGTTGAATTTAAGACAAGAGGATATAACGATAAGATACTGTGTGATGTTATTCCCATGGATGTTTTTCATCTATTGTTGGGTAGACCATGGCAATATGACAAAAATGTGATTCATGATGGGAGAATGAACACATACACCCTAGAGAAGAATGGGATAACTCACATGTTGCTTCCAATCAAGGATAAAGAAGTGAAACCTGAAGTAAGCAACATTGTACTTCTCATGAGTGGGAAGGAGCTTCTTACAGAGGTCAAGAAGAAGGAAGAACCGCAATTCATTGTGGTCAGGAAATCAAAGATTGTTTTGACCAGCACAAGAGTGGATGATTTACTAGAAGAGGTTCAGGAACTATTGGAAGAGTTTGCTGACATAGTAGTGGACGAACTACCTCGTTCATTTCCACCCATTAGAAGTGTGAGTCACCATATTGATCTCATACTAGGAGCCAGTTTTCCAAACAAAGTCATGTATAGATTGATGCTACAGGAGAATGAAGAAGTTAAAAGACAAGTTCAGGATATGTTGGACAAAGGATTGGTCAGAGAAAGCTTGAGTCTGTGTGTTGTTCCAACAGTACTCAGCCCGAAGAATGACAGAGGTTGGAGGATGTGTACTGACTCTAGGGTGATTAACAAAATAACCATCAGGTAAAGATTTCCATTACCAAGGATGGATGATTTGATGGATTTCTTGAGTGGAGCAAAATTCTTTTCAAAGATTGATTTGAAGAGTGGGTATCATCAGATCCGCATGAGAGAAGGTGATGAATGGAAGATAGCCTTCAAGACCAAGGAAGGGTTGTATGAATGGCTTGTTATGATGTTTGTCTTAACAAATGTGTTGAGTACCTTCATGAGGTTGATGAACGAAGTCCCGAGGGAGTTCATCGAGAAATTTGTTATCATATATCTGGATGACATACTGATTTTCAGTAAAACAATGGTAGAGCATCTGAAACATTAGGCTACAGTGATGCAGAAGTTACAGTAGGAGAAACTGCTGATAAACATGAAGAAATCCTCAATCATGAAGACAAAGCTCATTTATTTGGGTTTTGTCATTTCTGCAGATAAATTGAGGATGGATCCAGATAAAGTGGAGGTAATCAAGAATTGGCCATCACCGAAGAGTATATTTGAGGTGAGAAGTTTTCACGGATTGGCTAGTTTCTACCGAAAATTCATTAGAAATTTCAGTGAGATTAGTGCACCGATGATGGACAGTGAAAAAGAGACACAAATCTTTTCACTAGACAGAAGAAGTTGAGAAGAGTTTTAATCTGTTGAAGGGGAAGATCACAGAACAACCAATTTTGGTGTTGCCCGATTTCCAAAAGACATTTCAAGTGAAATGCGATGCAGGTGGATTTGCAATAGGGGCAGTCTTGAGTCAAGAATATAGGCCGATAGCATACTTCAGCAAGAAGCTGAACAAAGCCAAGGTAAAATACTCCACGTATGACAAGGATTTCTATGCTATTATACAGGCATTGAAAAAATGAAGGAATTACTTGATCTCAAAAGAGTTTGTCTTATACAGTGACAATCATGCATTGCAATTTGTGACTCAATAGGAAAAGTAGAACCAAAGACATGTAAAATGGGTAGAATATATGCAAAATTTCACTTTTTTTATTAAACATATTTCTGGTACTACTAACAAAGTTGTTGATTCTTTGAGCAAGAAGTGTTTGCTATTGCAGGAGTTCAAAGTCAAAACATTGGGTTTTGATGATCTCAGGGACATGTACAGGGATGATCCAGATTTTAAGGAGGCATATGAAGCAGTTGAGAATCCAATTCTCAAAGACAGAAGCCAATGGTAAGAATACATGATCCAGGAAGGATTATTGTTTAAAGGTAATCAACTTTGTATTCCAAAATGCTCCATGAGGGAGAATTTGCTGAAGGAGAAATACAGTGGAGGATTGGCCGGGCACTTTGGTCACAGCAAAACGTTCACAAAGTTGAATGAGTCATATTTTTGTCTAGGAATGGGAGAATACGTCAAGAGATTCGTGGACATATGCAGAATTTGCCAGCATTCGAAGGGTAGGAGGCAGAATGCAGGATTTTATAAACCATTTCCCATACCTGAGAAGCTATGGGATGTAGTTAGCATGGACTTCATATTAGGGTTGCCAATAAAACAAATAGGGTTTGACTCAATCTTTGTGGTGGTGGATATATTTTCCAAGATGGCACACTTCATTCCATGTCAGAAAACTAGTAACGCAACTCACATTGCTAATCTGTTTTTCAAAGAAGTCATTTGACTTCACGGCTTGCCAAAAAGCATAGTTTCAGATCGAGACACTAAATTTGTAGGACACTTCTGGAGGACCTTATGGAAGAAGCTGGGAACTAAATTATCGTTTATTTCTGCTTATCATCCTCAGACGGATGGACAGACAGAAGTGGTAAAAAAAAGTCTGGGAGACTTTCTGAGAAGCTTGGTGACATAACACCACAACCAATGGGACAACATATTACCACATGCAGAGTTTTCTTATAATGACTCAGTTAACAAAAGCATGGGGCAAAGTCCATTTTAGATTGTTTATGGCATGCAGTCGAGTGGAATTTTTGAACTGAGGGATTTATAACAGAATGTAACTAGGAGAACTAGTGCAGAAGATTTCGCAGAAGTGATGAAGGAACTTCACAACCAGGTGAAGGAGTGATTACAGAGTTTGAGCCAGGAATATAAGCAAGGAGCAGATCAACATAGGAGACGGCTTCAATTTTAAGTTGGTGATTTGATTCTGGCACATTTGAGAAAGGAAAGGTTCCCAAGAGGAACATATAATAAACTGAAGATGAAGAAAATTGGACTATGTAAGGTCTTGAAGAAATTTGGGGCAAATGCTTGCGAGATTGAATTACCCGATGGGATCGGAATTTCTTCGATATTCAATATCTCAGATTTGTACCCATATAAAGCTAAGGAAGTAGGGACAGGAAATGAATAGCCAGAGGTCCAGTGGAAAAAACAGATGCTAGTTGCAGAAAAGCCGCAGATGGAGCGCATACTGGACAAAAGGGTCAGCAAGAAGACCAGGTGAAAGCAATACTTTGAGTATTTGGTCAAATGGAAAGGCCATCCAGTTAAAGATGCCAGTTGGGAGAACAAAGTAGAGATCCAGAGGCATGGACACACCGTATGCAAGCTCATGGACAGGAGCCCATGAAAAGTTTCAAGCAAGGGAGTATGATGCAGGAACATCTCAAGCGAGCCAGCGCAGAGACAAAGGACAGCTGGAAAAGCACCCAGCACAAATTTTGAAAATGCCTTAAAATATTAATGAAACCATCAAGTGGAGGCACACTTGTAAAATGTAAACGGACCTTGAGCAATCTGCTCTCATCCTTAGTAGGTAGAAGGAATTTATGATATTTGATGCAAGTAGATAGAATTTAATTCTAGATTAGACAGTTTTTGAGCGAAAGAGGGAAACGAGATATAGACACACTCATTGTGTATTGAAAAAAAAATGCCAATTGAGAGCATAGTAGTGAAGAACATTTCCAAGAGAGAAGAGCATACCGAGCTGGAACAAAGAAACTTTGTTTGAAAAACACCCATGTACAGAGATTTGAGTCAATAGAAGAAGTCTCAATTCAGATCCATGGCATTGTATTTGTTTCTTGTATGTGTATTATAAATGGTATGTTCATGGTTTTACTCTTTATGTCATGCAATTTCTCTTATGCTATGTATGGATGATTTCTTGTTGAATGTTTGAAATCCGACAGAAAAGGGTAAAGGAATGAGTTTCAATTTTTTCTCTATCTAAGAAAGAGTTCCTGCAAGGAGTGCAGTTGAATTGTCCGCAACGAGAGTGTTGACAAAGAGTTCAGAGGTTTGTCTCTGAAAGCCCAGATAGGGTACCTTTTGTTCTCATTCACACAGAGGTGCAGTTAGGCATGGGAGCCATACAAGGTGTGTGAAGGCCGATTATAGGTTCAGGTCTTGTAACCTGAATGAAGTATTTAGAGACTGCTACTGCAGGTGTGCGCAGAGTCGAAGGGAGCTCAACACTTGGAAGGGTTTGAAGGTCTGTCACAAGGAGTGCGTGTAGGAGTATTTTTCAAGACTCAGAGTTGGAGAAAGCTCAGGAAGGATAAAACCTTTGAAAACTGTCGAAGGAAGCACGGGAAGTTTGTGTAGTGGATGGTGAGAAGGCGTTGCAAGTTTGCGTCGCATGTAGTTGAGTACCATGGGAAAACCACTTGGTAAAAAGTTGCAGAAGTCCTTGTGGAGAACAGAGATGGATGGCTGGAATTCTCTATGGAGAATTCGTGAAGTCTCGTGAGCCGTCAGATCTCACGGAGGAGTAGGGGAGTTATGGTGAGTATTCCCAAAGGTTTAAGCTCAGGAGAGGTAGAACCGTAGATTCAAGCCACGGGAGCCATTGGATTTACTCGTGGATTTCTATTTCGGGGTTTCTTAGATTGAAGTCCGGTAATCTTTGCAACAAAACTCACGAAATCACAAAACGCGAAGTCTCAAAGGGACGAAAGGATTTTGTGGGCCACAGAATCAGCAGGGTGGACAGGTGGCGCACTCTCAACAAGGGGGTAAATTTTGTTGACCATTTCAGGGTTTCGTGGGTGAAGTCCCGAAACCTTTGCCTCAGGATTCGCGAAATCACGAAGTCCTCGTCCCGACAGAGTGAAGGGACATTGAAAGGTCAAATCTTGTGAGCGCATCGAAGTTTCGGTAAATTGGGTTTCAGGAGTCGAGGGGACGAGTTGCTTGACATCGCAACCCTCGAAATCGTGATAGGGAGAAAGGAGAAATAGAGAGGAAAAGGGTCAAGTGTTGATTGTTTTCAGGTTTTAGAGATTGAGAGACAATACGCTTGACCACCAGATTCGCGAAAGTGAAAATTCCGATCTCCCGAAGCATAAGGGGAAATTTCTCGAAGTTAATTGTGGTGCAGATTTTCCGAAAGGGAAATAGAGGATCCATTTTCGAAAGCTCTTCGGGCCAGTGTAAGAGGAAAGATCATGTGTATGTGACCTTCCGACCCACGGGTTGAGGAGGGGTCATGTCACATTTCCTCTAGGGGAGAAAAGAACCTTGCTCGCTCCGGCTTCCCCAAGCCTGTTTTTTTTTTTTTTGTAATTTAACTTCTATATTTCTATTATGAACAAAATTTACAAATTGATCCTCCTAAGGTATTCCATTACAAAAACCAAAACTCAAGTTGTGGGAAAATATCTGAACAATATGTGTTCCACTATTAGTGAATGGTTTTGAACCTATACTATTTCTATATATGTTCCAATATAGATTATTTACGGTGGTTTGTGATAACTAAGTATTATGTTATAAACAAAAACCTTAAATTATCATAATAAAATAGAACTACACATCATGTACGTCAATGTGAGTGTGGATCAAAACTTCAATATAGATAAGAGATATGATTTACATGATAAATCGTGAAATAATAGGAAACCCTCCTCCAAATACAAAAATACATTCATACATCACAATTCACATGTCCTCAATAATAAATACATTATCTCAATATATACCTATTCACACATACACATGTGGCCCCTTTACTATTAGGCCAACCCTATTACCTATACATTTACACATTGCATGTACATTTGGCGCAATATAAGAACCCTTGGATTTATATCATATACATTTAATTCCTTATACTCCCCCCTTGGGGGAATATCAAATACCCTCCAAAAATATTTGTCCTTAAAGATTTGAAATTAAAGGATTTACATGTGATGAAACTAAGTAATACGATTTTCTTATGTTTCTTGTTTCTTATTTCTATTGATTATGATCCATCCATCCAAAATAGATTCTTTTCATTTGTAATACTTGGTGGCTACTTGTTGCATAATTTTCTTTCCCTTGATTCCATGTATTGTTGTTGAAGCTTCTACAATTTGTAGTAGATGTTGGTATATAATAATAGCTTGTTCAATGATGGTATTTTGATGCCATTTTCCATGAATATTGATGAATATTCCATATTCTTCCTTGATAGCTTTGATATTGATCTTCTTCTCTTCATTGAAATATTTCCTCATAATGAGGTTTCAATATAGTTTCACATATGATAGTTTTCCTTTACTCTACACACACATTTCATGTATCTTTTTTTACAGACAATGGCATCCTCTATCCTCTTTTCTTGGTATTTGATTACTCTATCGTGGGAGATAATATCATCATATTTTGCATGTAAATTTTTTAGATGGACTTCAAATTATTCAAGTGTCTTTAGGTTACCTTCTTGAATATTATATCTTCTTTATCCTTTTTGAAGTTGCAATGTGATCCCATTTATCAAATTATTATGTCCTTCAATTCTAGATTGTATTTTTTTATTTTTCTTCATTAGTATTAAGGGATTCCACAACCTTCTTGAAAGTTTCATGTTAATTTTTTTTAATAGTGTCCTCTTCAGTTTTTTTGGTAATAATTTCATTCTTATTATTTGATTCAGATTCCTATAATTTACTTTTTACCTTCTTAACATCATTAATCACTTCTTGTTTATGCTTCCATAACATTTTTATTTATTCATCCTTATTTTTTAATTCTTCCCTTGAATCATCATTTTTTGTCTTTGAATTACTACTCTTTTCTTTCTTTTAATTTCATAACCTACTTAATGAGTGATTCATTAAGGGATGGAATCTTGATGAAATCATCATTTTAATTTTTTATATATTTTTTTATCTCTTCATTATCCTTTTGCAATTTGGAGACATTTTCTTTTGATTCCTTTAATTCCAGTTAAATGTTATGCATCTCCATTTTGTAATTCTTGGTCCATTTATTTGAGAAGATTTCGTCAAATTTTTCGCATGTGGTGTTGATTTTAGTATTTTCATCAAATATATTCTTCCACTTAAAAACTCCACCCCCCCCCAAAAAAAAATTACTGCAAAAGGACTCAAACCAACTTTCTTTATCATCGTCAACCATTCCCTAGGATTGATTTTATCTTTATATTAATGTACATTAAAGTTAAGTATTTCCATTTCTTCTTAATTAAGGTCTTTGAAACCTTGATTTGGAGTTTGTCCTTCTAACCAAAATTCCTTTTGATGTATCTATGAAATTATATCCCTCTTGAGAATACAATTTCAATATTTATTACTCTGATATGTCTTCTCTATAATGCTACACATTTGAAAAATATTTGATGTGCCAAGTAAAATTTATGGTAGCTTTCTTGAAACATGATGATTTTTGGCCTTTTCAAGAGAGTGATCTTATATATAATTGCATGTGTCCAATATTTTAGATATGATTCAAAAATTTGTACCCAAAATACTATGCATTTTCCTCTTTCTAATGAAACTAGTTTTAGTAAATTTGGATCGTCACTAAAGAAGATATTATTATTTTACCCAAAACACCTATTTAAGACTAGTTATAAGACTAGTCAAATTACCCTACCTTCCATAGACTATATTTCAGAAATAAAAGTGATCCAAACTACAAATATTTTATAAAAATTAGTTCGTTATTTCTCCTCAAGATCCTAAATTTTTTGCAATTTGAAACATTACCAAATGAAATTTATAGCCAAATGATCAAAATTTCTTGTTTGAAACAAATTTAACAGCGAGTAAAAATTCCTAACTTCCACAAGATGTATTAGAAAAATTAAAATGATCTAAAGCCTGAAGGTTTTACCAAAAGTAATATTCAATGTTTTCTTAGTATTCTAAAACTTTGATAGTCAATTTTGTTTTATAAAATCAATTGTAGTGAAATTCCAAAAACTACTCATTTGAGATTGATTTCATGGCTAGTAGAAATCCATATTGTATAGGTTGTATCTTCCAGAGTAAATTACCCATAACCTATAATCTTCGCAAATACAACCTTTTTGTGTTTTATCGGTATCCTAAAAATTTCACAGTCTAAAAATTTTCCAAAAAAAAGGTATAGTGAAAATTCCAAGATGACTCAGTTGAAGTAGAAAAACCCTAGGATCGATGTTTTTGATTCCAAATGTTATCATCCAAAACCTTAAAATATCAAAATATACCAGAGGTACAGAACATTTACACCAATTTTAGCAAGAACACAATTACCACCTTAACAAGAACTCTACAGATTTCTCATTTTTTGGCAGGTCACATGTTTTACCTCCTTTTGAAAATTTGTGCTACCGATGGCACCCCCCCTCCCTTTTTAGGTTGTTTTTTGATGTTTTAAATCTTCTTATCCATAATATATACATATTATTTTTTATGATGGTTAAAATTTAAACCCGTCAGTTTAACAACTTATGTAATTTCGAAGCCATTGTGTATAGACAGTTTAAAATTTACCCTCGAATCAAAAAGTGATACTACTAGTAGCAATGTTTGTTTTTCGGGAGTTGAAATAACAACTTAATTGAAACTATACCATCGGCAAATGGTGCTAGTGTTGATAAACAATTCAAAATCAACTCCTAAATCATTGCTTCGAATTTGTTTTTTTTAATTTATATTAAAAAATAAATAAATTGGATGAAAAAAAAATTTGGAAGTAAGTTTAAAAAAAAAAAAAAAAAA
>ML785580.1:370342-382637 GCA_009831015.1 Picea engelmannii
TGCACAGATCTATGGTTAAGAAGAAAGCGCACAAATCAACGAATCATGGTGTTTTTTGAACCCCCGCCCCCCCGACCGATCTGTTTTAAATGGAGGGGGGGGGATCTGAAATGAAATGTTTTCTGGCAGGTCCTTTTCATCTACGTTGCAGAAATCCATTGGGTCAAACTCCCACTGCCTCCCAAGGTCTGATATACCTTGTCACCCCATGATGTCATTTTCCACATTTTTCCCCTAGAGGTCACATCTCATTACTCTGACAGTCCATTCCCATTGTTCACCCTTTATAAGTCCTCTCACCATGGTCACTCCCCAGTCATCTCCTGCCACGTCGCCTAATCGTATTTGTCATTTATTATTACCTGCCATCTCACACTCCAAACGACCCTTTGGAAATTTATTACTGGCTAACTTATATGTTAGCCTGCAGACCTATCCCTTGCACCCAACAGGTATCCATTTATGCAAAACCAATGTTTCCCTTCTTTCTTCCATTTCTTACTGTGTCGTCTCACCATAAAATATCTTTCCCGTCGCACCAAATAATTTTTTACCCATTTTCTTTCTGTTTCAGTCAACCGTCCCAAGCCACCATCATCCCCACTAACAATTGTTTGATTTGTAGGTATTTTTACAGCGATGGTGCCAAAATCAAAGAGGACAGAGGCTGAGGAAAATCCTTTCCTCCTGCCTCCTGTCGACCTCGACAGGATCCCCCTGGCAGACAAAGACCATTTAATCGCAGACACCAGATGCGAATTCGACTTTGCATATTTATAGTCATGGCTAAAGGACATTTTCTTGGACCAAAGTGATGAAATTGGGCTCTGGGAGTCAAACCTTCCCTTGTATATTTTCCCCCAGGTTCACCATTTCCCTGAATTTGCCCTCAAATGCCAGGCCCATTACACCCTCGACAAGAGAGCCATAGTGTCTTCATCAGGAGAAATGTGTTTCCTCATCACACCTGAAACCATTGATCAAATGATGTAGATACCCAGAGCCGAATCCGCCTCACCTTTCAACCTTGAAATTATCATAGAACTAGACCAGAAATTATCATTCCCCCAAAGAGCTCAGATTTTTGAGCTTTTTCTCCCACAGGTCGCTTAGCTCCCCACTACAAATCCCCCATATCCTTCATCCCTGTTCTCAGTGAAGGGAAACCAGGTCATCTCATTGCTTTGCGCCTTGCTCGGGTATTTTTCGGATCAATGGGTGGATGAACCCATATTGAGTTTTCTATCCATCTTCTCCAGAGACGAGAAACCCACCACTTAGTTCAACTACAACACTTTTCTAGTGGACAACATTCATGAGCAATTCTTAAATTTTTCCACAGAAGGCATGTTTTGGTATTCCTCAATACTAGCTTACATGTTCATTTTCTTCCAAGCAGACAAATTTTCCTTCTCAATGCAAAATATGGACAAGGATGGGAGGTCGCAAGCAGTAACAACATGAAATTCATTGCTCAGAAAAAACTCTTCAGAATTCAGTTTCAAGCAGTTCATCGAGCAGTTCTACCACCCAGTGGTGAGCATGCTCAGTGGTAGACCCAAGCCAAAAATAAACGAGGATATTCAGAGGATCCTACACCTCTCAGACCTTGCAAAAATGGGAGACTAGTACCTGTACCAATACCACACAGAGATCAGAGTGTATGGGTGTGAATTGGCTCCATACAAGTTGCCTATGTATTTTCCCGTGAGGATATTTTCCCTGGAATACATAAAACAAATGATTAATTCATATGACATACATTTTGTGTCTCTGAAGAAGAAGCAGTAGCTCAAAATGAAAGGTCATATTGGGTCTTTCATTTGCAATAGCCGAGGCGTCGGGGAGGAAACAGATAGATTACTCAAAGAAATGAAGTTTTTTGTTAGTTTTACATGGCACTATGATCCGTGCAGGATAATTTCTGAGATGAGGATTAAAAATAAGAATATCCCATATGTTCATACCTATAGGCCTGAGATAGAGAAGTTCGCCAACTAGACAGAATGGGAGCCAAACACTCTGGTTGAGACAGAATAACAGGACTTTTCAGTCACTATCTCACAGAGGGCTACACCACAGGTTCCCAAGGAGAAAAGGCCGAGGAAGGACACTTCACCTTCCATCACTGAAGTATCATCTGAAGAGTTTGAATTACACACCAAGAGGCCAAAAACCAGTCAGGCACCTGACACTACTGGTGAAAAGGGAATTCAATCCACTACAACTATGGAGGTTGATCAATCGCTCCTTATTACAAGTAGAAAACAAATCATGACTACAGTGTTGCCCAAAAATCCTAAAGATACTCCACTAGTCAACCAACCGAGCAAAACAGGACCAAAATTGAGTATTTTTGAGAAGTATGATCTAATCAAAAAGAGAAATCAAACGCTGACCAACAACACATATGGTCAGTTTTGGAAGAAAACATCAACTGCAGAACACAGACTCTTGTCTGCAGTCGACACTGAGAAGGGTAGAATACACATGGCGTTTCTGCAAGCACAGGTTCCAGACCCGAAAGTAATCGTCGATTACAAAAGGGAAACATTCGAATTTCAGACTAAAGATGTGCGTCCAACTAATCAAATGGATCTGCACAGGAAAACTAGAGAAATGGTTTTCTCCACATTGGCAAATGCTTCTACCTCTGCCTCCAAGTTACAGGTATCTCGAGAAACGTCCAGACGCAGCTGAAGTTAGAAAAAATATCATCCTTTGCCAAGGATAATAGGATTAAGACTTTGGAAGAACAAGTCCTGAAGATCGGATATGATCCTTCGAATGTGAAAGAAGTCGAGGAGATGCTCAAAAATAAAAATGTCGATATAGAATCTCTGAGGAAATAGTTGAAACTGCCACCAATAGAAGACTCACAGGCAAAGGAAATAGCAGAGACAGAAGGAGGAAAGGATGAGATGCTCAAGCTGATCATGGAGTAGAATGCATAGTTGAAGGAAATGGAAGTGGAATTGGAATAACTAGTGAAAGATAAGGAGCAGTGAAAGCCCATGGAATTCATTCCACTGAGCGCAGTTCCACTCACAGGAGTGAGCACAACATCTATAGCAGAAATTCCCTCAGCCACTCCACTGACGGCTCTGGAGAAGATAGTTGAACTGGATAAATCCATGGAAGACATGAATTTGCAAGAGACATAGATTAGCAAACTTAAAAAGGAGATTGAGAATCTTCAATAACTCAAATCTTCCTTCCAAACTAGCTACTCCAAGGAGAGACAAACTTCAGACAAGATTAAACAGGAATTGCAACATCTTCAAAACCAAACAGTGGCAGGAAAAACACTTGTTGAGGTCAAAGAAAGTGTCTGGATAGATATCACCAAGTCCATGAATGAAATATGGCCGATGATACAAATCATGTTTGAGCAAAATGAGATGGTGCAAAGAAGTCAGCAGGATATCGAGAAGAAAAGAGTAGAACTGGGAGAGATGCCCACAAAAGTTGTTGAGATCATCAAATTTCTGAATTCCAAAACCAGAGAGGAGCTGGAGTATTTGAAGATTGAATATAGGATAGAGACCATCCTTGAGGTCAAGAGAGTCTTGACCAAGAGAGGACTAATGTTACAGCTGGAGGAAAAGGTCCAAACCATGGACACAGGAGTGCAAAGAGTTTTCAGCAAGATCGAAGCTCTGCAGAAGAAAGGCCTTCCTGGTTTGAGAGTTATAAATGACAAGTTAATGACCCTTTCCGATTACAAAAAGAAACTAGCCGTTGTGGCTAAGGATAGCTCAAAATTCTCAGGAATACAAGGAAGTATCATGGGCAAGGCATTCTTAGATGCTTTACAGTTAGACATCATCATACACCATGAGATCCGATACATCTTCATCATCAAGCCAACTTTTTCCAAGTACATGGAGATGGATGAAGTATATCGAAGATTGCTCAAAGTTAGCATTCCCAGTAATCTACGATGGGAAAATTTATGCAGTTTGATCAAGTAGATGATGAGGTGTCCAAGCCTAGTCATCTATCCAGTTAGACGAGGTCATGCAGAGCCCTCACCAACGGTTCACCCCATAAATCAACATGATGTTTCAACACATCATCAAGCAGTTTCCTAAATTTTTGTATCTTGTTAAGTTAGTTAGCTAAATTTAGATTTGTCACATCCTGATCTTTAATGACAGGGTCGTATGTAATTTTTTTTATAAATACTTCAAACTTTGAAGTACTGAGGGTTGATCTTTACGCCCTGCAAGCTAGAAGCTTGTAATTTTTATCAAGAGGTCTTCCAGTAATACAAAGAGACGTTTTCATAGGATTCTCGCGTGTTATTCATTGGTGATGTTTTCTTTTCTATGTTGAATGTTCTTCTTTCTTAGTTGTCATATTGTTTTCTAACCTAATATTTTAAAAGTAATGCACGTTGCATGATTTATCTTTGTATACCCTGTTTCAGACTTTGAAAGATATTAATGTTTATCTTCTTATATTATAGTGAATAAATTTTTAAATGCTTCTTTACTTTAATTGATATTCTCATCTTTTCTGCTATTCATCACTTTACTTCTAAAGAATCCAACAAATGCATTATCTTGCCCTGTGAAAAGAATCTTTTGTTTCTAGTTTAGATTTCTATCTTTATAGTACAGACCCCATAACCCAATGGATGCGTAAAGCCCTTCTCAGCCAACTTAACAAAAACAATAGCAAACCAATCAATCTTATTTATTTAACTAGCCTAATATCTTAAGTTTAAAACATATCTAAATGATACAAAGAGATCCCTCTCTAAAGCTGGTAGGGCTAGATTCTAGTTTCGAAGTGGTTGGATAAAGTTACTTATTGTAAATTTCTTCTACCCTGACAACCTCTGGGAATTTATAGAGCATTAACATAGTGGCAACCATACTGGGGAAGAACGAACTTTTCAACCCCACATTTTCTTTTCCTTAGAAGAAATCTTTGTTTCTAAACAAATTATAAATCTGAAAAAGAAATAATGTTTAGAGGTTGTCAAAAGCTTGTACATATTAATTTTTGGACTCATAAAACTAATATATATATATATATATNNGATCCCACCCAGACCCAGAACCTGCAATAGCGACTGATAATCCAGAACAATTACTCAGATAGAAGACCATCGTAGAAGTTTCAGGGAGTCATAGTCTACTTCATAGGTCCCCTTCTCTTCTAGAGCAGCTTTTTACCCTTCAAGATCTCAACTTTGACACTATTTTTGAACAAAGCCTGTTTAGAACAAAATCTGATAGCTTTGTGACTGAAATCATTTTAGATCCAAAAACCCTGCAACCCCGAACCCCTGAAATACTATCTCCCACTGTGAAGCCTCAAACCGCTCACTCTGTGCCAATAATCCCCTCCTCATCCTTGTCTTCTGTCACCGCCCCACCTATCATCCAAGTTGTTGTCTCGCCTCCTCCACCTATCATGGCAGCCGTATATGTCCCCTTGGTGTTGTCCACACCTCTACACTCTATGCCCCAGGATTATCAAACGAGACTTCCACAGTTCGATGGTACATGACCCTTGAATGCACAACAACATGTTGATAAAATGAATGACTATTTTGACCTGCAGGAAGTAGATGAAGCTAACGTTCAAATGAGATTGTTTGCGCAGAGTTTGACTGATGACGTTAAGAAATGGTACAAAGGTTTACGTGCTGCCTCATTTCTTGACCTTACAACATTTCAAAGAAGTTTTTTGGACAGATGGGAGGTGAAGAAAAATCCTCTCCAAATCTTGTTAGAATATGAAAACATCAGAAGGAATCAAGGTGAGACAGTACAAGATTACTGCATCTAATTCAACAATCTATACAATGCAATTCCAACCAATATTCAACCCCCACAAGGTCTAGCATTGATAAAATTCCCTGACGGTTTCAATGCTAATATGTATTATCAATTAAGAGAAAGAAACTCTACCACCCTGCAAGACATGCAGAAAAGCACAATAAGTGTGGATGCCAACTTGTTGGCCAAAAGGGCACAACAGAGGAACGAAAGGAGAGTCACGATTAAAGAAAAACCTTCCACATCTTCTTATGATGCCAAATTAGATTCCTTAGCTAGAGAAATGGAAAGGATGATGGAGAGAATTACTGTATCCAAAATAAATCCTCCTAGAGAAAATCAACCTGCTCCACAAATTCAGAATCCTAACCTCAAAAGAAATCCTCCTCAAATCAGGCAGAGAGATCCCAGGGATCAAAGAGAACAGAGGGGTCCTGATCAATAGATAAAACCACCCCTACAGTAAAATTATGGCGATGAAGGAGAAGAGGTAATTGAAGAATTGGAGGACACACACATAAACCTCATGGGCATTCACGATAACGAAGCTATTTTCCTCACTCAGGAAGAGCAAGAACTTTTCCTTCTTTCTCAAACATAGGTGAGTGAAGAAGATGAAGATACTGAACAATAGGCATTTGAAAATTCTATTATGGAGGTACACAGGTAGTACAATTTGCGAAGTAAGAAGACGGATGGAAATTCCCCAAAAAAGGTAATCGAAACGAAGAAAGTGGTCGAAACCAAGAAATTCCTTGAGCCTTCTACCAAAAAGATCACGGAGAAAAGTAATGTTGAAGCTCCAGCAAAAAGAAACCTTACCATTTTACAAAGATCAACGCAGAGTGAGGTTTTATCAACCAACCCACCAAATACTTCTATCCAGAAGACTATGGTGGACAAATCAGAATTGTTGAGCCAAAGAAGAGCACCTACACCTTTCATCCTCGAAGGGGAATTAGCCAAAGTCAAAATTCCCATTCCCCTTTCTGAGTTGATGGGTAAGGACACTTACTGATCACAGGTGATCAAAACGCTGAGCATTGAACCTGATATAGGCACGAAGGCCTTAACCGTTGGATCGATGAATCATTCAGACACTGTAAATCTTACCGATGATCAACCTAAACTCCTGTTTGGCCCTGAAGTTGATGGTCAGACTAACAATGGTGTTGTCGCTCCTTTTTACATCATCCTTAATATACATGACTTGATTATGCATAATGCTATGTTAGATTCAGGTGCTTCCCACAACCTGATCCCTAAAGCAGTGATGGAAAAACTAGGACCTGAGGTCACCAGACCTTATAAGGACTTACACTCTTTTGACTCCAAAAAAGTCAGATGTATTGGATTGATCAAGGACTTATGTATCACTCTAGTTCAAATTCCAGCAAAAATCATGGTTATGGATGCTGTGGTCGCATACATTCCCCTGAAATATGGTATGTTTCTATCCAGGTGTTGGGGAGGCAAGTTGAAAGGTAATTTGTAGTTGGATATGTCATATGCCACCATCCCAGTATTTGGGCAATAGAGAAGACTTTACAAAGAGACGTTGATGAAATATATGGTCAGCAGCCAAGAAAATCCACATAACTATCCTCTATACTTTGCACACTTTGATTTAGATTCTTTCATCTTGTATAATGATGGTGATATGGAAGAACAAATCACTTAGATGGAAGAGGAAACGTTTGATCCGAAATATGACCAAGAAATCACTGAGGTAGAAAGAAAGAAAAATGTGATATGTGAAGAATTTCTAGCATATTTCTGGAGCATGGACTTCGATGGATATGTAAGAAAAGAAGGAGTTGGAGCAGGAGTTTGGTTGCACAATCACAAATCCAGGTATTTGGAAAACCATTCTTACAAATTAAATTTTCAATGCACTCACAACATTGTCGAGTACGAAGCTTTGATGCTCGGTCTGAAACTTCTAAAGAAAGTTGGTGCCAAACAAATCATGGTAAGAGGCGATTATGAATTAATTATCAAACAAATCAAAGGTGAGTATGCAAAAAAACATCCCCATCTCAGAGCTTATACGAATGTTGTTTTGGATTCCCTTAAATGTTTCACTGAAGTTGATTAGCAGGTGATTCCCAGGGGACAGAATATTTTAGCAGATGGTTTAGCTACGTCAGCAACTACATGCAAGATACCTTTTCGTTCCACTCACCCATACACGGTGGAGGTGAAGTGAAAAGAGACTGTCTTGGACAACATCCGATACTGGAAGGTATTTGGGAACGATGACCAAATTGAATATTTTCTACAATGTAAAAATGATTTTGAATGTACAAACATAGGCTTAGAAAATGAGGATGAAAATGTAAATAAATCTGATTTTGGAAATGAAAGTGTAAATAAAGTAGATTAAAGAGAGTTAGGTGAAGATGAGATAGAATCTGATGTTTTTCATTTAAGGAGAAATGTCCTACCGAGGGGTTTAGTTCCGTTAGAAGACTTATTTTATTTCAATGATGTAGCTAAAAAACCTAAAATTGAAGCCAGTGGGAAAGAGGTTGAAGACGTTAACAAAGGGACATAAGAGAAACCCAAGATAGTAACACTTTCTAAATCCTTACCTCCTGAGCAGAAACTCAAATACATTGAACTTTTCAAGGAATATGCGGACGTGTTTGCTTGGGGATATGAAGATTTAAAATCTTATGATACAAGCATCATACAACATAGGATCCCGATAAAACAATATCAAAAACCTTTCAGACAGAAACTTAGGAGAATCAATCCCAAGTTACTTCCCCTCATAGAAAAAGAAATCAAAAAGATGTATGATGCTAAAATTATAGTTCCCTTATGATTTTTGAAATGGGTTTCAAATCTGGTCCCAACCCGAAAGAAATCCGGGGAAATCAGGCTTTGCATTGATTTCTGAAACCTGAACAAGGTTTCCCTAAAAGACAACTACCCATTGCCAAAAATGGACCACATATTACAAAAGGTAGTTGAATCCAGTCGAATCTCCTTACTGGATGGTTTCTCAGGCTATAACTAGGTTCTCGTTCACCTAGATGACCAAGAGAAAACAACCTTCACAACACCTTGGGGCACCTTCATGTATGTGAAAATGCCTTTCGGGTTGATGAACGATGGGGATACTTTCCAAAGAGAGATGGACATCGCTTTTCTGGAAGAACTTGGAAAATTTATTGTCATTTATCTGGACGATGTAACTGTGTATTCCCAATCCAATGGCGAGCACTTAAGACATCTCAGACAAGTATTAGAGAAATGCAGGAAATTTGGGATTTCTCTTAATCCTTAGAAAAGCCTTTTCATATTAGAGGAAGGTAAATTGTTGGGGCACATAATCTCTAAGGATGGAATTAAGATATATCTCAACATAATAGAAGCCATTTAGAAACTATAATACCTAAGGAATATCAAAGAGTTACAGTCTTTCATTGGAAAAATAAATTGTTTGAGAAGATTCATACCTAACCTGTCTGAGATTCTTAGGAACATCACAAACATGTTAAAAAAGGACACAAAAATAAAATGGGACAATGAATCTAAGAAGTGTTTTGAACAAGTTAAACATGCACTCACACAGGCTACAGTCTTGATCAGTTCTGATTTCACCAAAGATTTTTACCTTTTTTCTTTCTCTTCTAAACATACCATTGCAACAGTATTACTACAGGAAAACGTCGAAGGGTATGAACAACCCATAGCCTTTTTCAGTAAAGCATTAAGATATGCTTCTTTGAATTATAAAATAATGGAGAAACAAGATTTTTCCTTGGTGAAAGCCATAAAGGATTTTAGAGTATATATTCTCCATTCCCACACGATCGCTTATGTTCTGAACGCGGTAGTAAAAGACATTTTAACTCAAGAAAATCCAGACGCCTGAAGAGGAAAATGGATTGCTATCATTCTGGAATATGACATAGAGATTAAGCCTACTAAACTGATTAAAGGTCAAGGTATATCAAAGTTAATGGTTGAATCCAATTTCCATGCTCCTGATATTAATTTCTTAGCTACAGTAGATGAACATGGAGAGTAGGCGACTCCAAGCATGAAAGAGGTATTTCTAAATTCTCCATGGTACGTAGACATGATATTTGTTTTGCATAACTTACAAGCTCCCCCTGTTCTGACCAAAACTAAAGCTAGGTTTTTGAAATTGAAAGCATTAAAATTTTGCATTCTAGAAGGCAATCTATATTGGAAGGACCCTGGAGGTATTTTGTTAAATTGTCTGTTGACGGATGAAAATGACAAAGTATTGCAGGATTTTCATGCAGGAGACTGTGGTGGTCATCTAAGCTGGAAGACCACAGCTAATAAAATTCTCAGAGTTGGGTTCTATTGGCCTACGCTTTTCGCTGATGTGCATCAGAAAGTGACTTCGTGTCATAAATGTCAGTTTTTCGAGGGAAAAAAGAAGCTTCTTCCTTTGCCCTTGAAACTAATCTCTGTTGAATCTCCTTTCCAGTAATGGGGATTAGACTTTACCAGAGAAATACATCCTCCCTCTTCGTCCAACACAGGTGGATTCTTACTGCTACAAACTATTTCACAAAATGGATTGAAGCTGTACCAAGCAGGAAAGCTAATGATTCTGTCATTATTAAAGTTTTTGAAAATAATATCTTCTCTCATTTTGGATGTCCTAGAAAGATTATAACTTACAATGCAGCTGCTTTCCGATCTAAGAAGCTCATAGAATTTTGCAACCAGTATCATATTGGTTTGGTTCATTACACAACTTATTACCCTCAAGGAAATGGGCTGGCGGAGTCATCCAATAAGACCATGGTGAACATTATTAAGAAAACTTTGCAAGAAAACAAGAAGTCATGTCATAACAAGCTAGTTTTCGCACTATGGATCGACAGACTAACCACCAAGAGGTCAATTGCTATGTCACCATATCAGCTAGTCTATGGCACTGAAGCAGTCTTTCCCACTTCCTTAGGAGTTCCTATCATGAAGTTGCTGCAAGAGATGCAAGCCGAGCCAAACGAATCCGAAAGAAGGATAAACCAGATGATCCACTTGCAATAATCCAGAGAAGAAGTATACAACAAAACTCAGGTTGTCCAAGAGAGCATTAAAAATATCTTTGACAAAAGAACTAAAGAACATGACTTTGAGCTAGGTGACTTGGTTCTAAGATGGGATGCCCGAAATGAAGATAAGGGAAAACATGGAAAATTGGACAGTCTATGGAAGGGACCTTTCGTAATTCAAGCGTTCAGAGGAAATAATGTCTTCTTTCTCAACAACAACGATGGGACCAATCGTCCAGGAGGACCTGTAAATGGAAGATTGTTGAAGCACTATTCCCCTCCTCAGTAGGGACCTCCAGTCACACTTTTCCATTGTACACACCATTTTCATTTTTCTTACAAGATTTTTAGTGAAATAAATTTGATTAGATGGTTGAAGCCCGCAGAGAAGACCCTAAGCCACTGAACATTGTCTTCCAATTTTCAAAAATAAAACCAATCAAGCAACAAAGGCAACTATGGACAAAGTTTTTTAGAACATCAGGAATCAGGATTCTTGGCACTTCACAAGGAGAGTACCATCCCCAGGTGGAGACACTGTTATAACCCTATAATTTATAAGATCAAATGGTGACTGAAATGTTATCTCTTTAGTGTTTTTGTTTGTCAGATGATTTTCCATTCTGCAAATAATTTGATAAAAAGAAAAGAAAAGAAAAAGAAAAATAATAAAAGAGGGCATAAAAGAGATTCAATAGAGCCCCATGCAATAACAATGATTCGGTCCATACCGTTCAATCATGGCCAAGTTGTTTTAAATTGATGTTGATAGGAGTAGTGAATAAGCTTATCTAAACTGTTTAATCTTAGCCAAGTGATTTAGGTTAGTTAGTGAATAAATTTGACCAAACTGCCTAATCTTGGTCAGATAACCCCATGATAGAGTAATTTCTTAGTCCAACAGTTTAATCTGGGCTAATTGTCATAGGTAATTAGGTTAGAGAATAGGGTAGTTTGTTTTATCTCAATAAAACAAGCATGATGATCATGTTGAACCATATATTTGAAGTTTAAAAGGTTTGATGTCTAACTCCTTGGTGATAAAAACACGAAAAATATTGGGAAAACCCATGATATGTACTTATCCAAAGTTTTCAGAGCACATATGCCTTCGTGCCCACAGTTAAACACAAAGCATATATGAACGACTCAGATGTTCGCGCTTAGATCTATGGTTGACAAGTCTTTCTGGACCCCCCCCGACCGTTCTACCTTTGATGATGGGGGAGGCGGGGGGGGGTCCAGAATTGGAGATAACAAAGGTGCACATCTGAACGGCTTGGGAATCAACGCTTAGATCCACGACCTAGATTGGATTCTGGACCCCCGCGACCGTTCTGCTTTTAATGGTGGGGGGGGTCCTGAATGTAGTTTAAACATCGCGCACAAATCTACGGTTAAGAAGAAAGAGCGCAAATCAATGGCTCATGGTGTTTTTCGGACCCCCCG
>ML785580.1:382738-399258 GCA_009831015.1 Picea engelmannii
CTACGTGGCAGGAATCCATTGGGTTAGACTCCCACCACCTCCCAGGGTCTGACATACCTTGTCACCCCATGATGTCATTTTCCATGTTTTTCCCCTAGAGGTCACGTCTCATTACTCTGACAGTCCATTCCCCTTGTTCACCCTTTACAAGTCCTCTCACCAAGGTCACTCCCAAATCAGCTCCCGCCATGTCACCTGGTTATATTCGTCATTTATTATTACCTTCCAGCTCACGCTCCAAACGACCCATTGGCAATTTATTACTTGCTAACTTATTTGTTAGCCTGTTGACCTGTCCCCCATGCCCAACGGGTATCCGTTTACTCAAAACCACCATTTCCCTTCTTTTTTACATTGCTTACTGTGTCGTATCACCAGAAAATATCTTCCCTATCACACCAGAGCATTTTTTCCCTGTTTTCTCTCTGTTTCAGTCAACCGTCCCAAGCCACCATCATCCCCACTAACAATTGTTTGATTTGCAAGTATTTTTACAGTGATGGCGCCAAAATCAAAGAGCACAGTAGTTGAGGAAAATATTTTCCTCCCGCCTCTTTTTGAATTCAACAGGATCCCCCTGGTAGACAAATACCATTTAATCATAGACACCAGATACGAATTCAACTTCGCAGATTTACAGTCATGGCTAAAGGACATTTTCTTGGACCAAAGTGATGAAATTGGGCTCTAGGAGTCAAACCTTCGCTTGTATCATTTCCCCCAGGTTCACCATTTCCATGAATTCGCCCTCAAATGCCAGGCCCATTACATCCCTGACCAGAGAGCCATAGTGTCTTCATCAGGAGAAATTATTTTCCTCACCAAACCTGAAACCATTGATCAGATGATGCAAATACCCAGAGTCGAATTTGCCTCACCTTTCAACCTTGAAATTATCACAGAACTATACCAGAAATTATCATTCCCCCAAACAACTCAGATTTTTGGGCTTTTTCTCCCACAGGCCGCTTAGCTCCACACTACAAATCCCCATTATCATTCATCCCTGTTCTCAGTGAAGGGAAACTAGGTCATCTCATCACTCTGCGCCCTCCTCAGGTATTTTTTGGATCAATGGGTGGATGAACCCATATTGGTTTTTCTATCCATATTCTCCATAGATGAGAAACCCACCACTCAGTTCGACTACAACACTTTCCTAGTGGACAACATTCATGAACAATTCTTAAATTTTGCCATGGAATGCATGTTCCGGTATTCCTCAATATTGAATTACATGTTCATTTTCTTCCAAGCAGAAAAATTTTCCTTCTCAATGCAGAAGATGGACAAGGATGGGAGGTCGTAGGCAGTAATAGCATGGACTTCGCTGCCCAGACAAAACTCTTCAGAATTCAGTTTCTAGCAGTTCATCGAGCAGTTCTACCACCCAGTTGTGAGCATTCTCAATGGCAAACACGAGCCAAGAATAAACAAGGAGATTCAGAGGATCCTACACCTCTAAGATCTTGCAAAAACAAGATATTGGTACCTGTACCAAGACCACACAAAGATTAGAGTGTATGGGTGCGAATTGGCTCCATACAAGTTGCCCAAGTATTTTCTCGTGAGGATATTTTCCCTGGAATACATAAGACAAATGATTAATTCAGATGACATACATTTTGTGTCTCTGAAGAAGAAGCAGCATCTCAGAATCAAAGGGCATATTGGGTCTTTAATCTGCAATAGCCGAGGTGCCGGGGAGGAAGAAGACAGATTACTCAAAGAAATGAAGTTTTTTGTTAGTTTCACATGGCACTATGATCTGTGCGGGATAATTTCTGAGATGAGAATTAAAAATAAGAATATCCCATATGTTCATACATCCAGGCCTAAGATAGATAAGTTCGCGAACCACACAGAATGGGAGCCAAACTCTCTGGTTAAGACAGAATAGCAGGACCTTTCGGTCAATATCTGATAGATGACTACACCATAGGTTCCCAAGGAGAAAAGGCCCAGGAAGGACACTTCACCTTCCATCATTGAAGTATAGTCTGAAGAGTTCCAATTACACACTAAGAGGCCAAAAACTAGTCAGGCAGCTGACACAGCTGGTGAAAAGGGAATTCAATCCACTACAACTATGGAGGTTGATCGGTCGCTCCTTAGTACAAGCAACAAACAAATCATGACTACAGTGTTGCCCAAAACGCCTATAGATACTCCACCAGTCAACTAGTCGAGCAAAACAGGACCAAAATTGAGTATTTTTGAGAAGTATGATCTGATCAAAAACAAAAATCAGACGCTGACCAATAGCACGTATGCTCAGTTCTTGAAGCAAACATCAACTGTACAACACAGAATGTTGTCTTCATTCGACACTAAGAAGGGTAGAATTCACATGGCGTTTCTACAAGCACAGGTTCCAGACCTGAATGTAATCACCTATTACAAAAGGGAAACATTTGAATTTTAGACTAATGATGTGCATCTAGCTGATCAAATGGATCTGCACAAGCAAACTAGAGAAATGGTTTTCGCCACATTGGAAAATGCTTCTACCGCTGCCTCCAAGTTATAGGTATCTCTGAGCAATGTCTAGACGCAGCTAAAGTCAGAAAAAATATCATCCTTTGCCAAGGATAATAGGATTAAGACGTTGGAAGAACCGGTCCTCAAGATCGATTATGATCCCTCGAATGTGAAAGCAGTCGAGGAGATGCTCAAAAAGAAAAATGTCGATATATCATCTCTGGGGAAACAATTGAAACTGCCACCAACAAAAGACTCACAGGTAAAGGAAATAGCGGAGACAGAAGGGGAAAAGGATGAGATGCTCAAGCTGATCATGGAGCAGAATGCACAGTTCAAGGAAATGGAAGCGGAATTGGAAAAACTAGTGAAAGAGGAGTAGTCAAATCCCATGGAAGTCATTCCACTAAGCGCAATTCCACTCATAGGTGTGAGCACAACGTCTGTAGTAGAAATTCCTTGGCAACTCCACTGATGGCTCTGGAGAAGATAGTTGAACTCACTAAATCGATGGAAGACATGAATTTGCAAGAGACAGAGATTAGAGGACTTAAAAAGGAGATTGAGAATCTTCAGGAACGCAAATCTTCCTTCCAAACCAGCTACTCCAAGGAGAGACAAACTTCAGATAAGATTAAACAGGAACTGCAACAGCTTCAAAAGCAAACAGTGGCTGGAAAAAACTTGGTGAGGTCAAAGAAAGTGTATGGATGGATATCACCAAGTCCATGAATGAAATATGGCTGATGATACAAATCATGTTCGAGAAAAACGAGATGGTGCAAAGAAGTCAGCGGGCTATCGAGAAGATAAGAGCAGAACTGGGAGAGATGCCCACAGAAGTTGTTGAGATCATCAAAATTTTGAATTACAAAACCAGAGAGGAGCTAGAGGATTTGAAGATTGAAGATAGGACAGAGACCATCCTTGAGGTCAAGAGGGTCCTGACCAAGAGAGGAATGATGTTGTAGCTGGAGGAAAAGGTCCAGACCATGGACACAGGAGTGCAATGATTTTTCAGTAAGATCGAAGCTCTACAGAAGAAAGGCCTTCCTGGTTTGAGAGTTATAAATGACAAGTTAATGACCCTTGCCGATTACAAAAAGAAACTAGCCACTGTGGCTAAGGATAGCTCAAAATTTTCAGGAATACAAGGCAGTATCACGGTCAATGAATTCTTAGATGCTTTATAGTTAGACATCAGCATACAACATGAGATCTGGTACATCTTCATCATCAAGCCAACTTTTTCCAAGTACACAGGGATGGATGAAGTATACCGAAGATTGCTCAAAGTCAGTGTTCCCAGTAATCTTCGATGGGAAGAGTTATGCAGTCTAATCGAGTAGACGATGAGGTTTCCAAGCCTAGTCAGCTATCCAGTCAGACAAGGTCGTGCAGAGACCTCACCAACGGTTCACCCCAAAAATCAGCATGAAGTTTCAACACGTCATCAAGAAGTTTCCTAAATTTTTGTATCTTGTTAAGTTAGTTAGCTAAATTTAGATTTTCCACGTCCTGATCTTTAATGATAGGGTCGTATGTAATTTTTCTTATAAATACTTCAAACTTTGAAGTACTGAGGGTTGATCTTTACGCCCTGCAAGCTACAAGACTGCAATTTTTATCAAGAGATCTTCCAGTAATACAAAGAGACATTTTCACAGGATTCTCGCATGTTATTCATTGGTGATGTTTTCTTTTCTATGTTGAATGTTCTTCTTGCTCAGCTGTCATATTGTTTTCTAACCAAATCTTTTAAAAGTAACGCACGTTGTAGGATTTATCTTTCTATACCCTATTTCAGACTTTGAAAGATATTAATGTTTATCTTCTGATATTATAGTGAAGAAATTTTGAAATTCTTCTTTACTTTAATTGATATTCTTATCTTTTCTGCCATTCATCACTTTACTGCTAAAGAATCCAATGAATACATTATCTTGCCTTGTGAAAATAGTCTTTTGTTTTTGGTTTAGATTTCTATCTTTATAATATAGACCCCATAGCCCAATGGATGCGTAAATCCCTTCTCAGCCAACTTAACAAAAAAAACAACAAACCAACCAGTTTTATTTATTTAACTAGCCTAATATCTTAAGTTTAAAACATATCTAAATCATACACAGAGATCCCTCTCTAAAGCTGTTAGGGATAGATTCTAGTTTTTAAGTGGTTGGATAAAGTTACCTCTTGTAAATTTATTCTACCCTAACAACCTCTGGGAATTTATAGAGTGTTAACACCAACAACCGATGGTCACCTATAACAGTCCACCAAACTCAAAACTAGAAAAATACAGTCCCTTAATATCAAAATGATGCTTCCTCCCCCCAAAATCAAAAGTGCCCTCTCTCAAATGTCTCTTCCCCCTCATATCCTCCTTCCCATTCACCGCCTCCTCCCTTCATTCATTTCCATCCACCTTATCCCTCCATTTAATGCCAACCACCTTATCGCCTTCTCCTTAATGGTTCCCTCCTACATTACGTTATGTTTTATTTTAATAAATTAAAATTTATTAAACTTTAATTCATTACCCAAATATTTAATGAGTTAATTAATTTATTAATCAATTAATTAATATACATTAAACAATAAATAATTAATTAATTAATTAATAATAATAATAAATAATAGTTAATTAATTAATATACACTAGGACAATTAATTATTTAATTAATTAATCTTAATAAACCTTAAACAATTATTTAACTTTGACAATTAGTTACTTAACTAGGGTTGTTACAAACTACTTATTCAATATATGTATGATGTGTTATTACAAACCTTTGATTGTTAAGTAATATGGATTCTATTTGAATAAAGATAAAAATTTGAATAAAAGCTATGTTATTGAATCAATTGAGTATCCAATATATACTTAAATGATCATATCATTTCATAGTCTACAAATAGATTGTTAGTAAAAGAAAGATTGCAGAACTGAAGGAGTTGTATGATAGGGAATATCATGTTTTCAGTTCTAAAAAAAAAAAAATTTGTGTTAAATCATGGACAAGGTATATGGATAGGGTTCCAATGGATGCAACTAGTATTTATATAGTAGGTTAGTAAACATTATGCTAACAATTTCATGAACAACAATTAAATCCTAGACATTTGTTTTGGAGTTCATGTCCACAACCATGATAGATTGAGATCACTTCAGAGGATAGAACATGAACATGTGGACTATTATGAGGATCCCATAGTTTTAGTTTGGGCAATATGTTCCATAGGAAAATTCTTTCATAGACTATCACACCTCTCCTTATCACACGACAAGCTACTGAATGAATGAATGCTAGTATAAGACACCTTGGTTGTACTTGGATCCATCATTTTGGAGTTAGGGGTTTCTAACTCGATATAGGATGAAAGGATAATTTTTATATCCTTAGTCTATGGTGTGACCTAGATTAATGATGATATGAGGAAATCTACAAACACTAAAGATCAATATGAACTATGAGATATCTACACCATTCAACTACCAAATAATGCACAGGATTACCTTCATGAATATATATGGGGATCAAGCTCCATTAAGAAAATAATTGCAAGAAAATTGCACCTGATAGCCCAGGTATTGCACATGATGGGGATGAAGATAATCCATAGGCTGGAGGATTTATCAGACAATGACTATCCATGGATTTAATGAGTGTTTTTGAAACTAAACAACATTTTGACATCGCATTAGGATCCCTAGAGTAAGGAGTAATGGAGCCACCTTGAATAAAGAGAAAGTGCATTAAGCATAAATCTGAGGAACCGACACAGATTATTCGCAAACAAGTGAAGGTAAATTAAATATATAAAATCGAGGAGGAAACACTTATGGGAATGTTCACCAGCAAAAGAGTGAAAATCAACACCTCAAAATGATGGACTTTAGAGAATTTGGAAAAATTATTAGGTTATGAGATAAAATGTTTTCTTCTAGAGAGAGGTTGGATGGTTTGGGTGAACAAATTAGAGTATGATGCTACAAATATTATCCAATCCTCCTACAACTGGGGATCAAAGAACTATTCCTAAAACATTGGAGGGTGGACTTTGATGCCAAGAATTAGAGAATGGAAATCATGTTGATATGAATACATATCCCTAGCTTGCCTCTCATCTCTTTGTTAGAGGTTGTCTTCAGAGAAATGTAGAATATTCTAAGATTCTTATATGAGGCTGATATCTCATATTGCTCCATTATCTACATGGGTATGGATTATGTTTTGGTCAGTTTGAATATATCTAGGGGTTTTTATAACACAAACTCAATTAGACAAGGGGATTCAATGTACAAACTAGAGCCAGATTGCAAGGGAATTCCATTTAAATGTGGATCATGTCACTCTTATGGTCATTTGTAAGTATAGTGATCAAGGATTAAAATTACTAAAATGCATTTAAAAGGAAAAGGCATAAATAATGATGTAGACCTCATCATCTCACGACTCCCCCTCTCATTCTTCCTTTAGAATGACAATAGATTATGGAACTTAAGGAAAGGAGGAACCTTTGTATGAACCTCCAAAAAATCATAAATAGGTCAATTATACCATCAAATAAAATTTAATGGGGATGAATCCTCCTTCCTCTCCTACTACATATATTTCTTTGGTTTCAAACATTTAATTCATTTAGTTAGTTTTTCGATCCCCACACCATAATAAAATCAATGGAGAGGATTTCCTCTTTAGTATATCAAGATTTATAGGAGCCAAAATATCCATCCTTATTTCTATTGCTTCATTATATTATAGAGAATCCCCTCCCCCCCCCCCCCCCCCCCCTACAAGGGTATTCCCCCTTCCCCTTCTGCATCCTCGATAGCATAATATGGATTCTCCCTTCAGGACTGGCTAAATTAAAATATAAGATAAAAAAATAAGTGTATATCCTCTCAAGTCCATGGATTGGAGGGAGGTGTAGATTCCTTTGAATAAATGAAGAGAAATACCTCTTAAAAAAGATATAAAAACCATCAGTTCCATTGCATATAAGAAGGATAATTTGGAAATCCGAATAGGAAGTCATCATCATATCCCTTAATTGTAGAGGGTTGGAAAATCCCTCTAATAAATTGGTCATTATAAGGTTGGTGGACATGCATAAGATATCAATTCTCTTCCTTCAAGAATTAATGTTGCATAGTGAATGCACACAAAAAATCCTCTCACCCTCTCTGTAACATCTCGCTCCAGCGCACTGAGTGAACTTATTCTTTGAGGACACTTGCTCGCAAGTGATCCGGATAATTATTCTATTAAAACATTTGATTTTGATTATGAGGCATTATGGGTTGATGTCATGTTGTTTTTCTTCCTTGACATAGATAGGATCTATTGACTCGGTTTTACTGAGTGTGCAAGATTTCAGACCTCGAGGATGTAGAGGTGTCGATGGAACCCCTTGGACTCTGGATCGAGTCAAGGAGTGAACCATTGGGATTTTATTGTTTATATGTGATATTAGTGCATCTGATTAGATGATATGATTATCGATATATTACTGACATGATTTGTTGATGATGTAGGCTGACGATCGCTTGTCGACTAGACTCACATGTGGAGTAGAGGGGCCATGCATGACTACCAGAGATGTTGAGGGAGAGGTGTGGAAAACATCCCTACCACAACCTACTAGCACTCCCACCATGGCTCGAACTATAGGTTAACGTTTACCTAGTTCAAGAGGACCCACGATGTTGTGAGGGCAGACTACGATAGTCGGTCACGATGATTCTAAAGGGCACGCAATAAGGTGGGGGCCTTACTCCTTAGAGGCCCTTAGTTTCCCACAATTTCACCTGGCAGAGTATTGACTTCAGGGGTTTTTGATGTCTACCAAATAAGTCAAGAGGCGAGTGGCACCCTTGGAGCACGTAGTGCGTCTTGAAGGTCATGTCGCGCAAGGGAAACATATGAGGCGAGTGGCACCCTTGGATCACCTAATGCGTCTTTAAGGGCACGTTGCATTGTTAATGATAATTGAATGAACCTAGATGGACTTAGGATGAATAATGTGATAAGAAATTTTAAAAAACATTCCCTAACATAATGTTGCCTAGCACGAAAATTAAAGTCTAGGTCTAAATTATACTGGTGGCAGAATTTTTCTATCCATTTAAAAAAATAAAGTAGATAATGATGATAATGTTCATTAATCTTGTGACAAGAAGGGATTAAGCAATTTAATTGTGGGATAGAATTTAAATAGGGGAAATAATTGTTTTATTATATTATCATAATTTAAAATTTATTAATGAAAAAGGGGAAAGAGGGAAATCTAAAATAATTAGGAAACTAGGAAAAGAGGGAAACATAAAAAGAAAAGGGAAACAAAAGGGAAAAAGCAGAAAGTCAAACTTAGTAAGGTATATAACATTTAACAACTTTCTAAATTAACTCAACTAGTAAATTGGTAATGGGGAAAGTCATTAAAACTTGCAAGGGAATATGGGGACACCTAGGAGTGATTCTAGGATTGAATTTAGGTAGGTGACGGAAATAAGGTTAATTAATTAATTAAAGAAATTAATTTATGTAGGAATGAAGGGGATGGGTGACACTTGTACGGGGAGGATTTTTAGGAATTAATTTATTAAACGTTAAATTAAATGGGATTTTGGGAAGGTAAAGGACTTGGAAACTCTATATAATGCAGGGAGGAGAAGGATGAAAGATCTCTTCGGTTCGGTGTAACGGTACACTACAAAAATATATACTTGACTGACTTAGCTTGTGGGAGTTGGGATACCCAACTCAGTGAGGAGTAGTAGCTCGACCTTGCGAGGTGAGCTGGGAGCTAGTTTAATCTATGGATAGTTTATGTGGCCCCTTTGTGGCTCGAGGGAATAAGGGGGAAGAAGAGTACCCCTAGCATTCACTAGGAGTTAGCGGTGAGGTCTCGTCCATCGACAAGTGGGTGTTGCACGGAGTGAGTGAGACATCAACTCAGAGCGGGCGATCAACAATGATACGCTTTCTTCATTTTTTATTGTAGATTGTAGTAGTAATATGCTTGGATCTACATGTTTAGTGGGTAAGTAAATTGATTGTCTAGCATTCTAGTTGTTGACTGAGTTTTCCTTAGCCTAGCTCAATGATTGATTGGCTCCCATGGCCTTCGATTTTGTTGAACAGGATAAGTGAACTGAGAGGGGGGGGCGTGAATCAGTTGTATAAAATTTCTTTCATTTTATAAGAATAATACTTATTAATCAATAAATCATGCCTTTAACATTTAACTTGTAGTAATACATTTAACCAATAAATATACAATCACATAAATGAAACAGTGACACAATGATTTTTCATGAGGAAACCCAAAAGGGTAAAACCTCTTCTTCTTATGAATGAAAGGCAAGCTCCAACTCCTCTTTACATTCTTATTTTATCTGAGCTACAACCCAGATGAGGTTGCTACCTCTGTTTCTTTAGCACCTATTGAATGGAAGCTACAACTCCCAGATGTACAAGCACCAACTTGTACAGGAGACTTTTACAGTCTCCCCTTGCTCCTCCCTACCACCCTGGAATCCTTCTCTATCACTAAGAATCTGAAAACCAACTACTATCTTCTCTATCAAAGATTAAGCATTAAATTTTCTCCTCAAATTTTACAGAGCCATCTTTCTTCCATAATCCTCTCGCCCCATCTTTTCTCTTCATTGTCCTTGTATAATTTTATTTCATATTTATCTTCATTTACAGAAATGATTTTTTCTTTAGATCTACGGCTGTACCATTAATTCCATGCACACTCTCTCTTCATCTCACCGAATTTCACTTATATCTAGTCCGTACATTTAGGGAATACACTCGAACCCTCAGGCTTCAAAGATTCAGTTACTATAACTGAATAACTATCTTATAGTGATTATTAATGGCCAAAGAATCTAGAAGAACAACAACCACACGATCAGTTTAAGTATTTAATCTGCATTGTTTGATGTAGATAATGGGTCTCGTACTTACTCCATATGCCCATTGGTTGTGACCACGGGCCTTTACCAAAAGGCACTTTCACGATTCGCATATCGGAAATCCTAAAGTGAAAACATCTCATATTTTCATGTTGCAATCTCCAAAAAGGATCTTTAACTTGGTGCTAGCTCCTCCTTCTCACAATACCAATGGCAGTGACTACAACCTATACAAAAAGGTATTTCGGCATTTTCGAATTTCGACATTTCCGTGTTTCTGTGATGAAGTGTTTCGACACTCCAAGTCACGGTCCCTGAAATGATCTAACGTGTGTCCCTTTCGGTATTTCGACATTTGGGACTTCGTGATGTTGGAGTTTTTGCTTACCATGCAAAAATCTTGAAATAGAAGTTCCTGGAGTAACGTATCATAGTGACGTTACTTAGGATGACGTGTCATGTGTTGGTCAATCTTCGATCTCTGAAATTCAAGATAAGGGTGTTGACTCCTCTTCCAAGGCTCGTTTCACATGTGACCTCGAGTTATAACCAAAGGCTCACCTCTTGGGTTCTTCATGATTTAGTGTTTCAGTATGTCGAGAGGCATGTTGATATCCAAATTAGGAACCACGGTGCCTGTGAAAAATAACCAACAAACTCCCCCTTTGGCATTTTAATTTTTGACATTAATGAAAAAACCAAGTCCTGTGCAAATTGTGTAAACTCCCCTACTGTGCAAACTGTGCAAACTGCCCTGTGGAAATTGCAAGCCCTACCAACAAACTCCCCCTTTGGCATTGATGGAAAAATTTAAATCTCTTCTCCCCCTTTTGACATCTATGGAAAAGGAATCAACCATACTCCCCTTGAGCAAAGAAAATCCCTTGCAAAGATGTATCATTTCAACAACAACTCCCTGTATCAATAATAGTCAATAAATCTGTGCAGTCTGATTTTATAATGAAGCTCGTGCAATCTTTGAGAATGAAATGAAATTACAGAGGGTAAACCCCCAATTGATCCTTGAGACTTTCAAATTGCATTTTAGATAAAGATTTAGTAAATACATATGCTATCTGATCATTTATGCCAACAGATTCCACTTTAATAACTTTAGACATAACTTGCTCTCGTAGAAAATGAAATTTAATGGGAATGTGCTTTGTTTTGGAATGCATAACAAGATTTTTAGAAATACTAATTGCACTGGTATTATCACAGAATATAGGTATAGGTTCATTATAATGAATATGTATATCTTCCAGCATCTATTTCATCCATATAACCTGAGTGTAACAAGTTGCAGCTGCAATGTATTCTACTTCAGCAGTGGACAGAGACACTGCTGATTCTTTTTTACTTGACCAATTTACAAGACATCCTCTAAGAAAAAATGTGTCTCCACTAGTACTCTTCCTGTCATCAACACAACCTGGCCAATCAACATCAGAGAAAGAATATAAATCAAGATGATTACCTATAGGATACCATAAACCATACTCTGTTGTCCCCTTAAGATATCTAAAAATTCTTTTGACTGCAAGTAGATGAGAAGTTTTTGGTGAAGCCTGAAACCTGCCAACTTGACAAACTGCATGCATAATATCCGGTCTTGTAGATGTAGCATAAAGAAGACTACCAATCATAGATATGTATAATGTCTGATCAACATCTTTAGTATCATCAAACTTACTTAATTTGCAACCAGTAACCATGGGAGTGCCAAATGGTTTAGAATCTTCCATTTGAAATTTCTTAATCATTTTATTGATATACTTTGTTTGAGAAATGGAAATACATTTATCAGATTGAGTAATTTGCAATCCTAAGAAAAACTTCATTTCTCCTAGCATGGACATCTCAAACTCTTTTTGCATACTTTCAACAAACTATTTACTGAGCCTAATATCATCACTACAAAAAATGATATCATCTACATATATCTCAACAATGATTAGGCTATCATTTTCTTCTTTAATATATAGATTACTATCAGTGTTACCTTTCCTGAATCCTTGTTTCCTCAAGTAATTGTCAAGTCTGGAATACCAAGCCCTTGGTGCTTGCTTCAGGCCATACAATGTGTTTTTCAACCTGTAAACATATTGTTCCGCTTCTTGTACCTGAAAACCATCTGGTTGTTCCATATATACTTCTTCCTCTAAATCACCATTCAAAAATGCAGACTTTACATCCATTTGGTAAACTTTAATGTGTTTAGAACTGACATAAGCTAGAATCAGTCTAATGGATTCCATTCTTGCAACAAGAGAAACATTTTCTCCAAAATCTATTCCTTCTACCTGTGCATACCCTTTACAAACCAATCTAGCCTTGTTTCTAGTTATTTTACCTGCTTCATCCATCTTATTTTTGAAAACCCATTTATCCCCTATGACATTCTTATTCAAAGGTCTAGGAACCAATTCCCATGTCTTATTCTTTTCTATTTGACTAAGCTCTTCATTCATTTCTTTCATTCAGTACTCATCTTTAATTGCTTCTTCAATATTTTTGGGTTAAATCAGAGAAAGTAAAGAAACATGTTCATGAGTTGAGGTGGATTCTTTCCTTCTGCTTCTTGTTCCAACACCTGCATTTATGTCACCAATTATTTGTTCTTCAGGGTGATTTTTCTGTATTCTCTTGCTTGGAGTCTTTGATGGAGTCATGCTTTTGGATGGAGTTTTTCCCTGTGTCAAAGAAGGAATTAATTGTTCACAGTCAACAGCCTAAGTTTCTTTTGTTTCACTTACCTCATCATTCATTTTATGCTTGTCATCTATCTCATATATTTGATGATTCTTTTGTTTAGATTTAGACTTCAAAAATGAGGATTCATCAAATTTCACATCTATGGCTTCAACTATTTTGTTCAATCTAAAGTTGCAACATTTATAAGATTTCCTTGAACAAGAGTACCCAACTAAAATACCTTCATCTGTTCTAGATTCCAACTTACCCAAATGCTTGTCAACTCTTTTGATATACCATTTACTGCCAAAAAATCTAAAATGTTTGACACTGGTTGGTCTACCCTTCCATAATTGATAGGGTGTCTTAAAATGATTGTTTCTCAGCAAGCTTCTATTCAAAATGTTAACAACAGTATGAACATCTTGAGGCCATAGTATATTACTTAGTTTAGATTCATTGAGCATAGTTCTATCCATCTCCATTACAGTCCTATTTTTTCTTTCAACCACTCTATTTTTTTGAGGTGTTTTAGTAACAGAGAAATGTCTTCTTATCCTATTTTCATCACAGTATCTATTGAATTCTTTAGACACAAATTCCCCTCCATTATCTGATCTTAAACATTTAATTTTCATGTCACATTCATTTTCAGTTGACTCCTTGAAGGTTTGAAAACAACTAAAAGTTTTAGATTTCTTTTTCAATAAAAACATCCATGTCATTATAGTAAAGCCATCCACAAATAGTAGAAAATATCTTTCTCCTTTTAACCCTGTTGTTCTCATAGGTCCACAGACATTAGCATGTACTATTTCCAATGGTTTAGTTGTTGAATGTTCTTTGGTTTTGAATTTAACTCTAGTTTTCTTACCATGTTGACATTGCTTGCAGACAAAACTTGAAATATTCTTTATGATAGGTAAATCTCTTATTGCTTCCTTTTTATTCAACTAAATCAGATTTTCAAAGTTAATGTGTCCAACTCTTTTGTGCCACAACCAACTTTCATCTTCATTCTGAAGATAACATTTTTCTTTTTCTTCATCTAGTATGTAAATGTTGCTTGAAGTTCTTGTGGTTGTTCCAACTAGTTTATTTGATTTTATATCCTTGATTTGGCATTATTTTGAATCAAAAATCATAAAGAGACCTTTATCACAGGTTTTACTTACACTCAATAAGTTATGTTCCATTTCCTTAACCAATAAGACATTTTCAGCCATGATTTTCTTGTTGTTTAGACATATAGTTCATCTTCCAACTATCCTAGCTGATTGATCATTTCCAAAGGTGATTGTACCTTCTTTTCCTTCGTCTAGTTCAACAAAGAGTTGTTTTCTACCTGTCATATGATTTGAACATCCACTATCCACAACCCATTTTACTTTATGTTCTTCTTGTAGAGCTATAATTAATTTTTCAGTGTTCAATTTTTCACTTTTCTTTTTCCAATATTTGGTTTTCAGATCTATGTAAGTGGGTTCATTAAATTTTTGAAAACTCATAGGACAATTTCTTGACACATGCCCAAAGTTGTTACACTTGTAACATTCAGTCTCATATCTTAAGGTGTCAAATCTATTGTAAGAGTAGTTTATATTGTTTTGACTAGTTTTACCATGTCCTCTTCCATATTCAAAATTAGACCTTTCATGACTGTTATGTGCATTTATCTTTATTGAATAACTATTAAAAAATGCAGCCTTATGTCCATACTTATAACAAAAGAAACAATGGCCTTCAAACCTGTTTTGATGTCTGCCATAACTTCTTCTATGCACTGTTGAACCCTGATTTTCTTCTTGCCTTTCTGATTCCATCTTCTTGCTTGTAATTTTCTCATGATTATCCTCTGTACCTACTTTCTCAACACTTGAACTAGAACATCCATTAGTTATTGCATATTTACAACCAATTCCAGTCTTATCATATGTTGATCTTTGACTACTAATAATTTGATCTAACACTTGAGAACTATGATTCATGTTATTTTCTTGTACTTTCTTTCTTAATGAGACTACTTCAATTTTTAAACCTTCATTTTCCTTATCCTTTTCTGCAATCATTTTAGTTAGAGATTCTTCATTCACTCTAGCCTCTTCTATTTTAATTTTTAAGGAAACTACCCTGATTTCAGTGCTCTGAATCAAACCATTTGATTTTAGTAACTCAAATTCTAGATTCTCAATTTCTCTTTTAAAATGTTTGCATTCCCTTCTCACTTTTTTTAATTCACTTAAAGCACTTACCAGTACAGCTTCTAGATCAAATTCACCTTCTTCTTCTTCACCAGACTGATCATCATGTTTTTCCATAGCCATAAAAAGTTGTACATCTGAATTGTCATCACTCTCACCAGATTTTGAAATATCACTGTCATCTTTTATGCACATGTTTTTCTTTTTGTAAGTTTTTCTTTGAAAAAAATTCTTATGTCTATTCTTGAATTCCTTAGGTTTTCTATCACTGTCTTCTTCATTGTCAGTATGATTATTGTAAGGACACTTAGATGAAAAATTTCCTATTCTACCACAACCAAAGCATTTAAGAGGAAGTTTATCTTTATACTTGCTAGTACCTCTTTTCAGATTTTTAACAAAATTTGCTTCTTCCACATCACCTTCTGACTCCTCATGACTGTTGATTTATGCTTCAACCTTTTTCTTATATTTAGTTTCTACCTTGAAAGCGGTTTCTTTCCTGAAATAATTCTCACCATAGGTTCTCATCTCATATGTTGATAGTATTCCATGTAATTCATCCATTTCTAAAGTATCAAGATTTGTTCTTTCTTCTAAGGAAGATATTTTTGAATCAAATCTTGAAGGAAGTGATCTAAGTACCGTTTACACAATAATATTATTATTAATTGTTTCTCCTAGACCTCTCATGGTATTAACAACTTCATCAATATGAAGAAAGTAGGTAGCTATATCTTCAGATTCTTCCATTTTCAGGCTTTCAAATTGACTTCTATATAATTGTAGCTTAGCACTCTTTACCTTAGTGTCTCCTTCATATACATTTTTCAATTTATCCCATATTTCTTTTGTTGATGCACAATGCATAACTTTAATAAATTCTAACCCTACTAGACCTCATAGTATTGCATACATACCTTCGGAATTACTCTCATAGAGTCTCTTACCTGTAGCATCTATTGGAATGGTTGTTGGTACTTTATATTCACTTGGTACAACCTGCTAGATATCTACTCCTTGAGTTTGTAAAAACAACTTCATCCTGATACTCCAAACAACATAATTATGACTATCAAATAAAGGCAATCCATGTTTTGTAGATTCTGACTTCTTATCCATTATGAATGATAAAAAACTTCTAGTGGTTAAACTGATATCTTGAAGTAACCTGCTCTGATACAAATTGTTGAACATGATAAGTCAACTGAGAG
>ML785580.1:399309-432501 GCA_009831015.1 Picea engelmannii
ATTTCTTTCATTTTATAAAAAGATTATTTATTAATCAATAAATCTTGCCTTTAACATTTAACTTGTAGTAATACATTTAACCAATAAATATACAATCACATAAATGAAACAATGACATGGTGATTTTTCATGAGGAAACCCAAAAGAGAAAAACCTCTTCTTCTTATGAATGAAAGGCAAGCTCCAAATCCTCTTTACATTCTTATTTTATCCGAGCTACAACCCAGATGAGGCTACTACCTCTGTTTCTTCAGCACCTACTGAATGGAAGCTACAACTCTCAGATGTACAAGCACCAACTTGTACAGGAGACTTTTATAGTCTCCCCTTGCTCCTCCCTACCACCCTGGAATCCTTCTCTGTCACTAAGAATCTGCAAACCAACTCTTATCTTCTCTGTCAAAGATTAAGCATTAAATTTGCTTCTCAAATTTTACAGAGCCATCTTTCTTCGATAATCCTCTTGCCCCATCTTTTCTCCTCACTGTCCCTGTATAGTTTTATTTTAGATTTATCTTCATTTACATAAAAGAATTTTTCTTTAGAGCTACGTCTATACCATTAATTCCATGCACACTCTCTCTTCATCTCACTGAATTTCACTTATATCTACCCCGTACATTCAGGGCATACACTCGAACCCTCAGGCTTTGAGGATTTAGTTACTATAACTGAATAACTATCTCACAGTGATTATTAATGGCCAAAGCATCTAGAACAACAACAACCGCAGGATCAGTTTAAGTATTTAATCCGCATTGTTCGATGTAGAAGATGGGTTTCGTGCTTACTCCATATGCCCATTGGTTGTGACAACGGGCCTTTACCAAAAGGAGCTTTCACGATTCGCATATCGGCAATCCTGAAGTGAATACATCTCATCTCTTCATGTTGCGATCTCCAAAAAGGATCTTTAACTTGGTGCTAGATCCTCCTTCTCACATGACCAATGGTGGTGACTACAACCTATACAAAAAGGTATTTCGACGTTTTTGCATTTTGGCATTTTGGCATTTCTGTGATGAAGTGTTTTGACACTCCAAGTCACAATCCCTGAAATGATCTGATGTGTGTCCCTTTCTGTATTTCGACATTCGGGACTTCGTGATGTTGGATTTTTTTCTTACCATGCAAAAATCCCGAAATAGAAATTCCTGGAGTAACGTATCATAGTGACGTTACTTAGGATGACGTGTCATGTGTTGGTCAATATCCAATCTCCAAAATTCAGGCTATGGGTGTTGACTCCTCTTCCAAGGCTCGTTTCATATGTGACCTCAAGTTATAACCAAAGGCTTACCTCCTAGGTTCTTCGCAGTTTCATGTTTCGGTATGTCGAGAGGCATGTTGATCTCCAAATTAGGAACCATGGTGCCTGTGCAAGATGATCCACGATGCGTGCTCAAACTGACCAAAAAACTCCCCCTTTGGCATTTTAAAGTTTGGCATTAATGACAAAACCAAGTCGTGTGCAAACTGTGCAAACTTCCCTATTGTGCAAACTATGCAAACTTCCCTATGCAAACTGCAAGCCCTGCGAACAGATTCCCGACATGTCTTGATATCCTTGGGTGTATTGATTTATGAAGTTGTGGTCATTTTTTCCTTCATACCTAGCTCATCAGTCCTCACCTGAGCAGTCATCCAGGAGCTTGATCTACAGTCCTCACTTCAGCATTAATAGACCTATGGATATCAAAGCCCTACTTTTCTGTGCGTGGATGATGAGTGAAGGACAGTCCTGTCAGCCATCTACTGCTGTTATTTTCCTTGTCTGATTTTTGATTCCGCCATATGGAAAACACCTCTACGTATGGATTATCTTGCGTCCTGGTTGGTTTTTCTCTGCGCCTTGACCGATAAAACCCCTGCGATCATTTCGATGACTTTTCCCATTGTATTATTGCATTTCTCTTACTGTTTTCTGCATTGTATTGGTGTTATGGAAATGGAAAAACAAATTGATTCCCTATCTGCATTTTATTTATTTGGTATTCTGGAAATGGAAAAACACAATGATTGCATGTCTTCATTTTTTTATATTTGGTATTCTGGCAATGGAAAAACGAAATGACTTCATCTCTGCATTTTACATTTGGTATTTTGGCAATGGAAAAATGAAATGATTCCATGTCTGCATTTTTATATTTGGTATTCTGGCAATGAAAAACTGAAATGATTTCATGCCTGCATTTTTATATTTGGTACTCTGGCAATGGAAAAATGAAATGATTTCTCTGTCTTCATTTCATTTTTACTTTGAGGCGATTTTTCCCTTGAAGAATACTATGTCTTGCACTTAAGAATTTATGTTTTTGATTACCTTGTTGCCTGAAAAATTCACCCCTCTCTCGACTGTATTTCGTTTTACTATTGGGGCAATTTTTTCCCTTGTTGAGGACTGAGTTAAGAATTAAACTTACTGCCATTGGATTCCTGTGTATGCCCATGAATTGCAATTAAATGATGATGTGTTTTTCCTGTTATTGCTCAGAGAAACGTTCTCTATGTCTTCCTATTGATTACCAATGATTTTTACTGTTTTAATGTGACTGAGTTGTTGTAATTGACAAGGAGTTTGATTCTTTACTGATACTACCATTTTGTTACTACGGTTAATACACAAATTATATTACCACGATTTTACTCTCCTAGGATCTTATTCTTTGTTGTTTAAATGCCCACGATTTTTCTTTTAAATGAGCTGAGATTGTTGTTTTAAATGCCCACGATTTTTTCTTTTATAATTATATTGAACTTGCCGTAAATTCCCACGATTTTTATTTAAATCACTTGACTGAGCTTGTTGATCTTACCCACGATTTTTCCCTCTCAATAGCCTGGCAATTTTGGCCAACTGTCATGTCTGTGTGTTTCCTTGTGTTACCAAGTGTTTGGCCTTTAGTTAACCGTGATTCGTTTTTATTGGAATGCTTTTCCTTACTTAATGCCAGCTTGATCACTCCTTTATTACTTACCAGTTGCATTTTCATTTATTGATGGCATAATTTCCCTACAAATTGCAATTTAAGGTTGGTGCTTGTACCCATTTGTTTTTAGCTGACTGCTTGCTCCTTTAATAGAAACTCTTAGCTTCCAGGTGGAAAGGGATGACGTGTTTTACACATCAGTTACTTAGTTTTTCTTGAATGAATGGCTTCTCCCTTAACAACCTTGGTTGGTATAGTATTCATTGATTAAACTGACTTTTCAATTAGAATAACCTTCGTTGACTGGACAACATTTAATGGCTTAGTACAACCTTTAATGATTAAACATCCTTGTATTGAACACAAAAGCCTTTAATTTGTATTGCAGCCTTCCATTTGAATATACATCCTTGATTGATCAGACAACCTCACTTCCTTCTTAGATAGTTCTTAAGTTAATTAAACTTAGACTTGTCAATTATGTCTTAGTAATGATTAAACAAGACTTGTCGATTGATAAGTAATTGATGTTATTTAGATTGAAATTATTGACTAAAGTGTAATGAGGCATTGTCGAACTGATTCATAATTGATGTTATTCTAATGGTAACTTAATGACTAATCTATATTTAGACATGTTAGTTAGATCATAATTATTGTTAGTTAGATAGTAATTGTAGTTATGGTTTATTATTGGTTATTTTAGATTCGTCAATTAGATAGTAACGATGGAAAATGGTAATTAGACTTGCTAATTGGGTTAAACTTAATGTCAGTTGATTGTAAGTTAATGGATAATTAATAATTTAGACATGTGAGTTAGATTTTACCAAATGTTTTTTTTGTTATGGAATTTTTTTACGAGTTTAGACTTGATGAGCGATTGGGGTGTTGGAAAAGTCATGCAACAGTTGCATTTCTTCCTTTGAGTATCGTCATCCAGAGTCTTGTTGATCGAATGCTTGGGTGTGGGTGTATTCTTGTGTAAGATATTTCAGTCTCCTAGCACGTGTGTTGGTCTTAAGTCTTGGCCCTTTTAGATTATGTTTGCATCAGGGTTATTGTTGCACCTCTCATCTAGGGACAAAATCATTCCTAATGAAGGGATCATGGCGCGCCCTATTCGTTAGCGATGAATCATATCTTGGTCAGAGTCGGTGCCTTCCGTGTGAGTGTGGTTGAGCGTCGTATGTTGACTTGGGCACGTGGGATGAACACATTCAGGCATTGGGTTTGTGAACCTTGAGGTTCTCATCATGTTCGTCTAGGCCCTTATGTCGATATGGGGATGTTGTCCCATAGCTCATAGGAATGGTCAAGTCTATGCCAGGTGGGTAGTTGTTCCTCCATGTTATTTTGTGCGTGTTTTGCCCAGTCACCCTTGTGTCTATGCGTGGTGACATAGTTGCCTGTTGCCTAGGTTGTGTGCTTCTGTTCATATTGTTGTGTGGTGATATTGTTGTCGTCATTTCCTTCATTCCCTTTAAATGTAAAAAAATATTTATTCTTTTCTTGTAGTCATAATGAAGGGGTTGTTACATATGGTATCAGAGAGGGTTCAACCCTGAGACTGTGGATCGCCAGGCTTTCCACTGTAGTAAACCCGTGAGTATTAAACCTTGCGTTAATTAAAAACCTTAACGTGTCCTTGTGGTGATCTCATTTAGAGGACGCCTTTGAGTTTCGCAACGTGGTGCCATGGAAGGAGGTATGACGCCTCCAAAAGTTCCCGCACCCTCAGAGTCAAACCCCCAAGGGGAGGAACAAGTCCTTTCACTGGATTCACTTGTTGTAAGGGATGATGATGGTCTGACAAGGCCCTTCCAGGTATTGTCAAAGGGCCTTGATTCATCATCGGTACTGAGATGAGGCCGAGGCACATGTACCCCTGAGGGTCCACAACGCACCCTAGCTAGTACCATTATCATCCACCGAGAACTTGAGAGAGTTGATTTATCTATCCCACGAGTGTCGCAGACGTCTATACCGTCGAGGCTCATATGTAGAGAAAGGCATTGTGCTTCACGCTTCGTGATTATGACCTCAAGCATAAAGGTCCACTTGGTGGTCTTTCGACTGAAGGGGAGCGCTCTTTTATGGTGGAAGATGCTCCTACCACTTTTGAACGTGGTCATCGATGACGTGTCTTGGGAACTGTTCAAGGGATGGTTCTAGGAGAGGTATATTTCTAAGGAACTCATTGAGCATTAACTCAATGAGTTTTACGCCTTGCGATGAGGTAGCCGCACGATGCTTGAGTACGAGGCCCATTTTGGAGCTGCTTTGGTGTGCTCCACACCCTCACCAAGAAACTTAAGGTCAATGATTTTGTGTTGGCCTTAGCATTGGAATTCAAGTTCTACTTCGGGTACCAAGATTACTGGACCGAAGAAAGTATGTTGGAATGTGGGGAGCCACATTTCCAGCGCGACTATCCAGTGAATAGGACTAGGGCATCTGGATCAGTCGGACCCACTACCATGGGAGATTTGGGCAAGGCCCATTGGATTCATGTAGTGGTAAATAACCTCCATGAAGAGAACTAGTCGACTATGCTCGATATGCCAAGTACCATCTCTCACAAGACCCTTAGTATTTTGATAGATCTCGGTGCTACCGAGAGTTTCATTCGAGTGTAGCGCTAAAAAGGATTAAGGTAAAGGCAGTCGAACAGGATGAGTTTATCTTCGTAGAGATGGCTTCGGGAGCCAAAAAAAGGGTTGGAGGAAAGGTTACGGGTTGTACCCTTAACCTGGGATAGTTTGTCACCAGGGCCAACCTGTACTTCACGATATTAGGATCTTATGATGTCATGATTGGTATGGACTGGTTGGAATCGCATGAGGCAGTACTCAACTAGAAGATGAAATGGTTGATATTGGTCGATGATGAGGGACAGAGACGTGTGATTGTAGGTAGGAACCAGGGAGTTTCCCTGAGGTTCATCTCTTCCTTGTAGCTATGGAAGAGCTTTTGCAAGGGGTGAAGGATTTATGCGATCCTTGCGTTAAATGAGAAGGGAGTAGTGGAAGGTCTAGAACACCTTCCATTGGTGAGAGAGTTTGCTAACGTATTTCCAGAGAAGTTACCTGGGATGCCACCAGAGAGGGAATTGGAGTTTACTATAGACCTAAAACCGGGGACTGAACCAATAGCTAGGACGCCTTATCAGATGTCGACGCTGGATTTACAAGAATTGAGAATGAAATTGAAAGCATTGTTTTACCTGGGACTGATATGTCCAAGTGTGTCACCATGGGGTGCACCTATTATTTTCATATGAAATAAGGATGGGTCGTAGAGGCTCTGCATTGACTACCATCAGTTGAACAAGGAAACAATCAAGAACCAGTATACATTTCCAAGGATTGATGATCTGTTCAATCAAATGAAGGGCGTGACGGTGTTCTCAAAGATCGACTTGCGATCAGGATACCACCAGTTACGTATTAAGGAGGATGACGTCCCTAAGACCTCCTTTAAGACAAGGTTTGGACATTATGAGTTTACTGTTTTACCATTTAGACTGACGAACGCCCCAAGAGTATTCATGAGATTGATGAACAAGGTGTTCCACGAGTACTTGGAAAAGATCGTCCAAGTATTCATTGACGATATTTTGATTTACTCTCAGATGACGGAGGAGCATTATGAGCACTTACGCTTGGTACTACAGTGTTTGCGAGAGCACAAATTGTATGGAAAGTTGTCCAAATGCTCATTTTATCAATCGAAGATTCACTACTTAGGGCACGTCATCTTTGGCGAAGGTATCGTTGTCAATCCAGCAAAGGTCGAGGCTATTATGTAATAGCCTTTGTCGACAAACGTCATGAAAGTTTGTAGCTTCATGGGTCTAGTAGGATACTATCGACGGTTCGTCGAGGGATTTTCAAAGATAGAAAATTTGATCAAGGAATTGCAAAAGAAACACAAGAAGTTTGTTTGGACCAAGAAATGCGCAGAAGCATTTTGGAGGCTCAATGAGTTGTTTACAACAATACCGATACTAAAGGTCCCTGACATGGAAGTGGACTTCTTGGTATGCACTGACGCATCCAAGGAAGGCTTAGGTAGAGTCTTGATGCAAGATGGTCGAGTGATCACTTACATCTTGAAGAAACTGATAAGGCATGAGGAGAACTACGTGACACATGATTTGGATTTGTTAGCCATCTTATATGCCTTGAAGGTTTGGAGACACTACCTTGTTGGACGAAAATTTGAACTAAAGACGAACCACTATGGACTACAACACATCTTTACGAAAAGCGACCTAAACGTGCGACGAAGACATTGGTCGGAATTTCTTAGCGAGTATGACTTTGAGATTACTTACATAAAAGGGATAGTGAACCGAGTGGCATATGTGTTGGGTCGAAGACCACACATATTTTCGGTGTTTCCTCTTCAAACGAATCTACATGAAAATATTCTAACTTTACAATGTGACGATGACTGGTACAAGGAGGTCAAGGATTTTATTGGACAAAACACAATGATGGTACCAATATTGAAGGATTTACGTTTGATGACGATGGATCATTGAGGTTTAAAAATCGGATTTGCGTACTGCCGAACGACGAGTTGAGGATGTTGATCCTAAGAAAGGCTCATAGAGCCGTATACATGGCTCACCCGAGAGTCACGAAGATGAGGACGGACCTTAAACCCTTGTTTTTTTGGAAGGGAATGAAGGAAAACATAGTCGACTATGTGGCCAGATGTCTAGAATGCCAGCAGGCAAAATTTGAACATAGACACCCAACATGATTACTACAACCATAGGCTATTCTGGAATCGAAATGGGAGGTTATTTCGATGGATTTTTTGTTGGATTTCCACTAATGGCAAGGAGACACGACTCGATTTTCGTAGTATAAGACACTCTGATGAAGAGTGCTCACTTTATTCTTGTACGTATGATGTATCAGACACCTAGCATAGCAAGAGTTTTCATCAGTGAGATTGTGAGGCTGCATGGCGTGCCTAAGAGGATTATATCTGATCGAGGATCGGTGTTTACTAGATGATTTTGGACTAGTTTCCAGGAGGCCTTGGGAACCCGACTTAACTTTAGTACTGTGTATCACCCGAAGACTGACAGACATATCAAACGAACAAACCAGACCTTGGAGTACATGTTGCGCATGTACGAGAAGGACCAACAAAAGCATTGGGAAGAATTCTTGCCACTGGTGGAATTCGCTTATAACAACAGTTACCAAAGCACCATTAAGATGGCACCTTTCAAGTTTCTTTACGGGTGACCATGTCAGATGCCTTTGAGTTGGGATTGGCTTGAAGATAAAGTCCTGGTGGGACAAGAAGCGATCCAAGAAATGGAAGAGAAAATGCAAACAATAAGACAAAGGATTAAAGAAGTGCAGGATCGACAGAAGAGGTATGCCGATGCGCACTGTGTCGATCGTAGTTATGAGGTTGGCGATCGAGTCTTCTTGCAGGTTAAACCACATAAGATTTTGATCAAGTTCAAAAAAGGGGATAAAATATCTCCTACGATATTTTGGAAAAGAGAGGCCCGTGACCTTTTTGACTAGCCTTGCGGATTCCTGAGGCGTATGCATGATGTATTTCACGTCTCTATTTTAGACATTATGATTAGCAATCCTACACATGTTTTGAATTGAGCACCTTGCGGGTGTTGGATGAGGGTGTGCTCACGACTGAGCCGATTCACATCCTAGATCATTGTGTTCGACAGCTATGATGTCGAACAATAGAGCAAGTCAAGGTCTAGTGGGACAACTTTAGTCCACACTCAACGACCTGGGAGGACGCTTACGATTTGCGCCAACAATTTCCATTTTTGTTTGATAGATAGACTTATGATACTTTGATACACATGATTTCCTCACTTATACTTTGAAACTTCAGGATGAAGTTTAGACCAAGAGGGGGTGTATGTAACATCCAACTCCAGTGCACTAAGTGAACTTAATCTTTGAGGACACTTGCTCGCAAGTGATCTGGATTATTATTCTATTAAAACATTTGATTTTTATTATGAGGTGTTATAGGTTGATGTCATGTTATTTTTCTGCCTTGACATAGACAGGTTCTATTGACTCGATTTTACTGAGTGTGTAGGATTTCGGACCTCGAGGATGAAGAGGCATCGATGGAACCCCTTGGACTCTTAATTGAGTTGGGGAGTGAAACATTGGGGTTTGATTGTTTATATCTGATATTAGTGTATCTGATTATATGATATGATTATGGGTATATTTCTGACATGATTCATTGATGATGCAGGCTGATGATAGCTTGTCGACCAGACTCACATGTGGAGTAGAGGGGCCACGTACAACTACCATAGATGTTGAGGGAGAGGTGTGGACAACAACCCTACCACAACCTACTATCACTCCCACCGTCGCTCGAACTGTAGGTTAAATTTTACCTAGTTCAAGAGGACACACGATGTCGTAAGGGTAGACTGCGACAGTCGCTCACGATGATTTTAAGGGGTGTGCAATAAGACGGGGGCCTTATTCCTTAGAGGCCCTTAGTCTCCCACAAATTCACCTGGCGGAGTATTGACTCCAGGGGTTTTTGATGTCTATCAAGTCAGTCAAGAGGCGAGTGGCACCCTTGGAGCACGTAGTGCATCCTGAATGACACGTCGCGTAAGGGAAACATATGAGGTGAGTGGCACCCTTGGAGCACCTAGTGTGTCCTGAAGGGCACGTCGCATTGTTAATGATAATTGAATGAACCTAGATGGCCTTAAGATGAATAATGTGATAAGAAAATTTTAAAACAATTTCCCTAACAAAATGTCACCCAACACGAAAATTAAAGTCTAGGTCTAAATTATACTGGTGGAAAATTTTTTCTATCCATTTAAAAAAAATATGTATATATATATAAATAAAATTTTATATTGATAAAAATAAAAATAAAGTAGATAATGATGATAATATTCATTAATCTTGTGACAAGAAGGGATTAAGAAATTTAATTGTGGGATAAAATTTAAAAAGGAGAAATAATTGTTTTATTATATTATGATAATTTAAAATTTATTAATGAAAAAGGGGAAAGAAGGAAATATAAAATAATTAGGAAACTAGGAAAAGTGGGAAACATAAAAATAAAAGGGAAACACAAGGGAAAAAGCAGAAAGTCAAACTCAGTAAGGTATCTAGCATTTAATAACTTTCTAAATTAACTCAACTAGTAAATTGGTAATGGGGAAAGTCATTAAAACTTGTAAGGGAATATGGGGACACCTAAGAGCGATTCTAGGATTGAATTTAGGTGGGTGAGGGAAACAAGGGTAATTAATTAATTAAAGAAATTAATTTATGGAGGAGTGAAGCGGATGGGTGACACTTGTACGGGGAGGATTTTTAGGAATTAATTTATTAAACATTAAATTAAATGGGATTTTGGGAAGGTAAAGGAGTTGGAAACTCTATATAATGGAGGGAGGAGAAGGATGAAAGATCTCTTCGGTTCAGCGTAATGTTACGCTGTAGAAATCTATACCTGACTGACTTAGCTTGTGGGAGTTCGGATACCCACCTAAGTGAGGAGTGGTAGGTTGGCCTTGCGAGGCGAGCTGGGAGCTAGCTGAATCTATGGATAGTGTACGTGGCCCCTTTGTGGCTTGGGGGGCTAAGGGGGAAGAAGAGTACCCCTAGCATTGGTTGGGAGGTAATGGTGAAGTCTCGTCAGTCGGAAAGCGCGTGTTGCATGGAGCGAGCGGGAAATCAACTCAGAGAGGGTGATCAGGAACAATATGTTTTCTTCATTTTGTATGGTAGATTGTAGTAGTAATATGCTTGGATATTCATGTTTAGTGGGTAATTAAATTGATTTTCTAGCATTCTAATTGTTGACTGAGTTTTCATTAGCCTAGATCGATGATTGATCGGCTCCCATGGCCTTCTATTCCTGGCATGTCTTGACCACCTTGGGTGTATTGATTTATGAAGTTGTGGTCGTTTTTCCCTTCGTCCCTATCTCATCATTCCTCGCTTGAGAAGTCATCCAGGAGCTTGATCTACGGTCATCGCTTCAGCGTTAATAGACCTATATATCTCAATGACCTACTTTTTTGTGCGTGGATGATGAGTGACGGACATTCCTGTCAGCCGTCTATCGTCGTTATTGTCCTTGGTTGATTGTTGATTCCGCCATTTCGCAAAGACCTCTGTGTATGGATTATCTTGCGTCCTTGTTGGTTTTTCTCTGCGCCTTGACCGATAGAACCCCTGTGACCATTTCCATGACTTTTCCCATTGGATCCTTTTGTTTCTCTTATTGTTGTCTGCGTTGTATTGGTGTTATGGCAATGGAAAAACAAATTGATTCCCTATCTGCATTTTTTTTATTTGGTATTCTGGCAATGGAAAAACGCAATGATTTCATGTCTGCATTTTTTTATATTTGGTATTCTGGCAATGGAAAAATGAAATGAATTCATCTCTGCATTTTACATTTGGTATTTTGGCAATGGAAAAACGAAATGATTTCATGTCTGCATTTTTATATTTGGTATTCTGGCAATGGAAAAATGAAATGATTTCATGCCTCCATTTTTATATTTGGTACTCTCGCAATGGAAAAACGAAATGATTTCTCTGTCTTCATTTCATTTTTAATTTGAGGTGATTTTTCCCTTGAAGAAGACTACGCCATGCACTTAATAATTTATGTTTTTGATTACCTTGTTGTCTGGCAAATTTGCCCCTCTCTAGACTGCATTTTGTTTTACTGTTGGGACGATTTTTTCCCTTGTTGAAGACTAAGTTAAGTATTAAACTTACTGCCATTGTATTCCTGTGTATGCCCATGAATTGCAATTAAATGATGATGTGTTTTTCCTATTATTGCCCAGAGAAACATTATCTACGTCTTCCTATTGATTGCCCATGATTTTTACCGTTTTAATGTGACTAAGTTGTTGTAATTGACACGGAGTTTGATTCTTTACTGATACCACCATTTTGTTACTATGGTTAATACACAGATTATGTTACCACGATTTTACTCTCCCAGGATCTTATTCTTTGTTGTTTAAATGCCCACGATTTTTCTTTTAAATGAGCTGAGATTGTTGTTTTAAATGCCCACGATTTTTTATTTTAAAATGAGACTGAGCTTGTCGTAAATGCCCACGATTTTTCTTTAAAGAACTTGCCTAAGCTTGCTGATCTTACCCATGATTTTTTCCCTCTTAACAGCCTGGCAATTCTGTCCAACTGTCATATTTGTGTGTTCCCTTGTGTTACCAGGCATTCGACCTTTAGTTAACCATGATTCATTTTTATTGGAATGCTTTTCCTTACTTAATGCCATCTTGATCACTCCTTTATTACTTACTAGTTTCATTTTCATTTATTGATGGCATAATTTCCGTACAAATTGCAAATTGCAATTTAAGGCTAGTGCTTGTACCCAGTCTTTTTTAGCTGACTGCTTGCTCCTTTAATAGCAACTATTAGCTGTCAGGTGGAAAGGGATGACGTGTTTTACACAACAATTATTTAGTTTTGATTTAATGAATGACTTCTCCCTTAACAACCTTGGTTGGTACAATATTCATTGATTAAACTGGCTTTTCAATTAGAATAGCCTTCGTTGACTGGACAACATTTAATGGTTTAGTAAATCCTTTAATGATTAAACATCCTTGTATTGAACACAACGGTCTTTAATTTGTATTGCAGCCTTCCATTTGAATAGACATCCTTGATTGATTAGACAACCTCACTTCCTTCGTAGACAGTTCTTAAGTTAATTAAACTTAGACTTGTCAGTTCAGTCTTAGTAATGATTAAAGAAGACTTGTCGATTTATTAGTAATTGATGTTATTTAGATTGAAATTATTGACTAAAGTGTAATGAAGGATTTCCGAGCTGATTCTTAATTGATGTTATTTTGATGGTAAGTTAATGACTAATCTATATTTAGACATGCTAGTTAGATCATAATTATTGTTAATTAGATAGTAATTGTAGTTATGGTTTAGCATTGGTTATTTTAGATTCGTCAATTAGATAGTAACGATGGACAATGGTAATTAGACTTGCTAATTGGTTTAAACTTAGTGTCATTTGATTGCAAATTAATGGCTAATTAATAATTTAGACATGCGAGTTAGATTTTACTCAATGTTTTTTTTTGACGAGTTTAGACTTGATGAGCGATTGGGGTGTTGAAAATGTCGCGTAACAGTTGTGTCTCTTCCTTTGAGTATCATCGTCTGGAGTCTTGTCAATCGAATAATTCGGTGTGGGTGTAGTCTTGTGTCAGATATTTCGGTCTCCTAGCATTTGGGTTGGTCTTGAGTCTTGGCCCTTTTAGATTATGTTTGCGCCAGGGTTATTACCGCACCTCTCATATGGGGATGACATCATTCCTAATGAAGGGATAATGGTGCTCCCTATTGGTTAGTGATGAATCATATCTTGGTCGGAGTCAGTGCCTTCCATGTGAGCGTGGTTGAGCATCGTATGTTGACTTGGGTGCATGGGATGAATGCATTCATGCGGTGGGTTTGTGAACCTTGAGGTTCTCGTCTTGTTCATCTAGGTTGTTGTGTCGGGATGGGGATGTTGTCCCTTAGCTCGTAGGTCTGGTCAAGTTTGTGTCAGGCGGGTAGTCGTTCCTCCATGTTATTATGTGCATGTTTTTCCCAGTCTCCCTTGTGCCTGTGTGTGGTGTCATAGTTGCCTGTTGCTTGGGTTGCGTGCTTTTGTTTATCGTCTGTGGTGTGGTCATACTGTTGTCTACATTTCCTTATTTCCTTTTAAATGAAAAAAAATATTTGTTCTTCGCTTGTAGTCACAACAAAGGGGTTGTTACACTCTCGCATAAGCTAGGACATCCCAACCACTAATGAAAAAGGAAATCCAAGGGGTTGATAATGTGTTGGAGGAAGAATACTCTCATTATAACAAATGTATGGGCTATCAAATCTAGCTCAGGTACTATTTTTCGATCCCTAGAATTGAACTTGGATTTTTATTGCATCAACCTCTATGGGGCTTACTGAGATAGAAAAATATTTTGGGAATTTAAACTCCACAACCCTCTTCTGAAGGAAGGGTTTGTTCTAATTTTTGGAGACCTCATCTTTAAACCAATATCCATTGAAATATAAGGTCTCTTAGCATAGATGGACCCTTTAGTAGTTCTTTTCCTCACAAACTTTGAGGAATCTTGTATGATGGATATTCAACAATAAAAAATATCTCGTACTTGGAGTAATATTAATATAAGAGAGCCTAGAGTGGCCAAATGACTATATTGTTTTCTCATCTCATAAAATATGTTGGAAGCTAATATAAGGTTTCATCACTAGGTATCTTTAGGTGGTGACTTGAAACATTTCCCCATATCGATGGAGCTAGCGCAAACCATGGAAAAACCACAAATCCCTTTCAAATTAAACCTGGCATGGCTAGCAAACTCCACCTTCATAGAATCAATCAAGGACTATTGAAGTTCCTTTTATCTGACCTCTTTATAATCCCCATTTCTCCAATTATAGGAGAATATTAATAAAGAAAAGTTAATTGCAATTTCCCGATGAAAGTATAAATGAGATATAGATAAAAAAATCCCTAGTCTAAATTTAAACAAATATACAATAAGCTCTGGAAGAGGAAGGGAAAGTAATATTTTTAGAATTGCAAAGGGTGTCACTCAGATCATTGGAAGATATCAAAAGGAAAATATTTCTAGAATGGGAACAATAATGAAGAATACAAATAAGATAAATTTGGTTACAACATGGTGATAAAAACACCAATTTTTTCCATTAATCTGCAAACAACATGAAATTGATAAATACAACATAGGGAATTGAAAGAGAAAATAGAACAAAATCCACATCCTTTGTTTGACTAGTTAAGGAAGAGAATTCACACGTCTTGAATTTTTTCATGGATGACCATTGAGAAACCATTGATTCCATATTGAAAGTGGCTTCCCAATTCCCTATCTTAATTAACCATGAGGGTAATTCTTAGATAATGGTATTGCATAGCTTCCAAAAAGAAAAAAATCCCTAGTATGGATGGGCTTCTTCTAAAATTTTATATTGAGTATTTCGACATGTCAGGAAGTGACCTATTAAAGGTAGTGGAGTACTCAATATATTTTGAGAATACCTTGGTGTAATTCAATGATATTTTCATAGAACACATCCCCAGACATTAAAATCCATATGTCTATGAGCAATTCATTCCCATCTGTCTTTGCAACAACATATATAAAATTATTTAAAAAGTGATATACTATCATCTAAAGGATATTTTGTTAAAACATATATCTCTTGAACTATTTGTATTCCTTTGAGGGAGGAAAATTCATCAAGAAATTGGACTTGTTCAAGAGGTATTACACTCCTTTCATAAAGGAAATCATAAGGCCCTCGCCTGCAACATTGATATTTCAAAGGATTTTGTCAAAGTCAGTTGGTTGTATCTTAGAATGCTCTATATTTATCTAGAGTTATTTCAATCTTTTATTATATGGATAACAAACTACATTAGTATAGCCTCATTCACCTTTCTTATAAATGGATCTTCCACTTCATTACTCAAAGAATAAAGAGTCTTTAGACATGGGTGTCCTCTCTCACACCTCATTTTTCTACTTGTAGCAGAAGGCCTCATTAAGATTATTATGGATTCATTTGGTAGAGAACTAATGCAAGGTGTTGAAACTATCTCATTATGCTTGATTTCCCATTTATTATTTGTAGATAATATTCTTATTTTTGTGAAGGAAACATTCAATTTTTTGATAATTTGGAATATGTCGATGGAATTTTCTATAAATCCATAGGAATGATCAATAACAAAGAAAAATCATATCTATAATATTGGACTCTTTCTGAAGAGGAAAATATCTATATATCTAAAAGTCTATCTGTGCATGTTGAAGATATAGGGATGATATTTAGTTGCTTGAGATTCACACTCAAAGAAAACAACTATCACAAAAGAAGTTGGATTTGGCTCCTTGCAATGATAGAGATGAAAGTGCATGTTTGGCATAATAAATATATTTTTCGAGATGGCCATTTTCTTATGGTAAAATCCATCCTTGAAGGAATATCAATGTATTGGATCTCTCTTTCCTTGATAATAAAGGATTTCTAGGTAAAATACATCAACTCTTTGATCACTTCCTTTGGGCTAGTTGTGAAGAAAAAAAAACATGTAGTTCTATCCTCATGTAGGAAATTGGCAATCGCCAAATCCCTAGGGGGATTAGGGATGAAACATTACTTCCTATTCTCCAAATATATGGTAGAAAAATACATGTGGAAGCTGAATCAAGTATAGGACATTAAACCTAGCTCATCAAGAAAAATTAACTTCCTCAAGACACCGTTATAGAATGGATAAGGAGACTAGATAAAAGTGTTCAAAGGGTTCCATAAGTTGGAAATATTTCCTCAATGATTTCCTTGTCGTAGGAAAATTTATGATATGGAGAATTTGAAATGTGGCATATTTCCTCGTAGGAAAATACCATTTTATATAGTGATAATACAACCACCTACTTCTTATTCATCTTGTTCACACACTAAATATATAGGTCTTATTTTGTCTAAATCAAATAATGAGAACATGTAATGTGAATAGTTGTATTCAATGGATGACTTGGGGGGAACTTGGAATAGAGGAGAATCATGCCCCTTTATGGGAAAACTAAATCAGGGCACTCCAAAATACCATTGTCTCTTCCCTAGACGAAGAAAACCAATTAATATGACCATGCCTAAATACTTTAGGGGATATGTTCATAGACTAGGTTACTCAACTCTTTCCAAGAAAATTAGACCTAATCTAAGCCATGGTGGGGGAAATGCTATGTAAATTAAAATGACTAGAAAAAGATAAAATTTTCAAGTGGCTCTTGCTGCATAAGAAATCTCTTAGATGGGATAAGCTACAAAAGAGATATTTTCAGGGGCATAGTAAATGTATCTTATGCAAATTTTACATTGAGATTAATTATCATCCTTTTATGGAATGAAAATTTTGAAACAAGGTATAGGATGAACTACAAAGGACCTATCATCATCCTTATACACACTCGCAAACATGATATAAGTCCTTCTCACTTAGTTTGTTCGCGGAGGCACAATGCCTAGGTTCAAAGTCCACACTGTCACTTTGACCTGAACTTCTTCCATCTAGGATAACTCCTAGGGAAGCCAAGGGGGGTAGACCCTAAATACTAGATGAGATTTACATTTTAGTTTTAGGAGTTGGTTTTAATTAGTTAACATATCATGGGGAATCTATCCTATGATGTTAAGTAGCAATGAAAGTTGCAATAATATAAGATGACAGTCAAAACCTTTTCCTAGGACAACTAAGACTAGTGCCTAAGATTGGGCAAGCGTCAAGTAAGTTAAGGGGAGATTCGTTACAAGATGATTACAAGATTAAAAATATTACAAAATATAGATACAACTAGATACAAAGATACATAAAGAATATCTAAGATATACAGAGTTAGATTGAACTAGATACAATTGATATAAGGTATACAATATACTAACAAATTTCTTGAATGTGCAGGAAATGAAGATACTCAAGGTAAGATGATCATGAACACATCAAGACAAACATGCTCACAATAGATATTTCTCTATTGGACTACTTATCAATTGCACATAAGATGAAAGCCACTGAAGACCCAACCAAGAGAGTGACTCTAGGTGAATACACAACTTCTTGAAGGATCACACCACGAATACAAGAACACCAATATAAATGAAATGTTGAAAAGTAAAAGTGCTTCAAATGATAGATGTATCCAATTAGATAATTATTCCACAACACATAAAATGACTTGCATTTAAAATAAAGATAATCAAACTAGTGTGCTTGGAAGTGTAAAATTAAATTGCCAATGCTGTAAACAAAGGATTAAATTAGGTGGTGTTAGCGATATTTCTTGTAGGGGGGGGTTAGAATGTAAAAGGAAGGGTTAAAAACCCATTTGTCCTAAGTTTTGGTGCGAATGCGCCTGTGTTAAACAAGAATCAATTTTGAACGGATGGGATCCACGCGCTCTGATCAACGGTGCATATTGTATTCCGAACCCCCCTGCCTTTCAACCTTTAAGCCGGGGGGGTCCGGAATCAGGGGCGCAACTCTCCAACGGCCCAGATTGACGCGCCCGGATCAACGGCAATGAAGACCATTCCGGATCCCCACCACCTTTCTACCTTTAAGCGGAGGGGGGGGTCCGGAATTAGGGACGCAACTTTTAGCGGCCACGATCGAGGAGCCCGGATCAATGGCTCATCGACGGCCTCGTCCCCCTCAGCTACCCTGTCTTTAACCCCGCATGGGCCCGTCTCCCATCATGACATTTCCCTTTTCGCCTTTCCCCTGTTGCCATGTGTCATCGTTCCCCCTCTCCATCACTCGTCCACATGGCCTCTTCCTCGTCTCATCATCTATTTACCACCCGCCACGTGTCCCGTTCCTTTCCACGTCTACCCTCTTGCTTCCTGCGTTCGATCCTTTGCCAAGTGTCTCTCCTTCAACCCTCCTCGCCTTCCTATCTGTTCAGGCCTTGTCCCCATAATCCGACGCCACCACCCCTGTCATGTGCCCTATCCTTCGCACTGGCCTCTACTCATACCTGTCCTCCAAGTTGTTCAGTTATTCCAGGTGGCGGCATGAGGAGTACTCCATATCCCGAAATGTTGAGTTGGCTGGGTCGTTCTCAATCCCAAGAAGCAGTTATTGAAGCGGTTGGTGGTGGTTAGACATCGTCTCTGCCTTAATGGGAAAGCACGGCCATGAATTTAAGACACGTCGATTCGCCGTTGGAACTGTCAAAGAATTAAGATTGCGTCTGACATAAGTTGAACGATCTTTCAGATGTTGACTGTCAGAAGCCATGCAGACGCAAAGCTTTCAATGCAGTGTCTTGATTTCACTGTTGTTGTTGTTTTTGAGAATATGAAGGCGTTTTCGCCATTTTTGTATCTATCGATGTTTGAGCTTAGCTCCTGGTTGTAAATCTTTAATGAAGCACTGATACTCTAGTTATGTATGCACTTTTGAGACTTCTTTCCTGATGAATGCCAATTTCTTTTACGTCTCTGTTACACTGTGTTAGAAACGCTCGGAATTGGAGGATCTAGTCGATCTATAGCCGTTATAGGATGATGTTGGTAGGATCACTGTAGCAGTTATAATGTTTCTAGCCATCCCCTGTGATTTTATCAGCACTATGTGACTTGGAATTGGAGGATCCAGTCGAGTCCTCCTTAGATTCTTGAGACCCTGAGTCAAGCGGATCTTGCCTTCAGTGTCTTTCTTCTGCGAATAGCCGTAAGCCTGTTGCCCAAAGTTGTTTGTTCATTTTTCTCACTAAGTCTTCCACCTACTCACCCTTTTATCAACTTACTGGCTGAAGTTGGATCAAGACCTCCTTTGTTACCATATGTGCTAGATTCAGTCCCCGAGTTAGAGTGATATCTCCTTGAGCTTTCCTCCATTAGATCACCCCTTTAAAACAAATAGTGACATTAACTGATGGGCGTCGGGCTCTTCTCCTGCAAGCAATCCAGGAGTGACTTCCGATAGCTAACATTTCTGGCGCCGTTGCCGGGGACGATGTTGAATATATTCCCTGGGATTGAACGACAAAGATCAACTGATTCTGAAAGTGCATCAGATATCAGAACTTGAAGATTGCTACTGTGCACCTGGCGACTCCATTGTGACGACTCCGCTGAGGAGAACCTGCACTATCAACTGTGGCTTTGAGAGGCAGACATACGAGGTCTAACCCACACTTTCCTTTAGCTACACTAGAAGCTGACGCGGAAGCAGCGCGCAGGAAGGGAAAGAGATCTGCAAAAGAAGCTTCCATCGTTGAAACAGGTATTTCTCCACCTCCTGCTGTAAAAACTCCACTTCCTTCCTTTCAGCTTCCTAATCAACCTCCCTCTGAGGTTTCCCGTTTTCTGAATTTCGGGAGTGTTCCTGCTGAGTTTTCTCCTCCTGGTCTAGTGTTAGAGGGAGAAACTCTTGTCACTCCCCCTTCCCTGAAAGTTGTGCCTTCACACCAACATTTCCCAGAAGGTTTCACCACCCCTCCTCTTATCTCTACTACTGCTCAGGGAGAAGCATCTGCACACTCGGGTCCCTTGGCTCTTTCTCTATTTTCTCCGTTGTCTCCTCCGAGCACCTCTCTTCCGACATCTCCCGTCCATACTCCTTCTCCTCCAAGTTCTCCTCTACCTAACATCCCTATGGCTGGTGTTAATCCTCCTCCGAATAGAATGGATGCCATAGTTGCTGCGAGATATGCTCCTTTAATTCTACCCCAGCCTCTGAACCCTCTCCCTGCTGGAGACTACTTGAAGTACATGCCCAAGTTCAGTGGGGAGGGAGACATAACTTTTCAGGAGCACTTGGCTTCTTTTTACAGTTATGCAGACAACCTCAATATTGAGAATGAAGATGTCTGGATGAGAGTCTTTGTCTAGAGTTTGGATGGTGAGGTTAGAAAGTGGTTTAGGGGACTGGCCCCTGGATCTATTGCTGGAATTGAAGCCCTGGATAATGTTTTCCTGAGGCAGTGGGGGGATAGAAAAGATTATATGTATTACATGACATAGTTTGGGTCTCTGAGGAAGATGGAAGGAGAATTTGTCTCAGACTTCTCCAAGAGATTTACAAGATGTACAACAAGATTCCTGCAGAGATTAAACCCTTAGAGGCCTCTGCTCAAATTTCCTATGCTAGCGCATTTGACCCTGATTTTTGTCTCGTGTTAAGAGAGAGAAGAGCCACCTCTTTATCTCATATGCAGGATGCAGCTATAGAAGTGGAATCCAACATATTGGTAGCTGACAGACTAAGAAGCCAGGCCGACACAGACAGAAGAAAGGAAAAGTCGGAAGCCTCAACTTCCGGCCCATCATTGTCCCACCCTCAAGTAAATGAGCTCACCCGAGTTATGAACCTCCTTAAAGAAGAGGTGGAAAGATTGAAGGTGGAAAGGAAGCAAGCATACAAGGGCCCTCAAAACATCGAAAATAAAGGAGGTTTTAGAAGGCCAAATAATTTCGCTCCTCCAACTATGCACAGAGAGAAGGAAAGAGACATAGAAGACCAACGGATTCCGGCTCCCTTCCAGAACAATTTTGTGGCTGATAGAGATGAAGGGGAAGCAGAAGAGATTGAGCCTAAAATCCATAGTGTGGAAGTCGCTCCCCCTTTCCCTCATTTGACCCAATCAGCATATGAAGAATCTCTCATGGATGGTCAGCTGAACGAACTAAGAAAGGGAGACAAAGTTGGTGGCGGTCGAGGCAGATACAACCTGAGGTCTGACAAAAGAGCAGCAGCACCTGATATTCCTGAGCCATCCAGTAGAGCAGAGAAGCCTTCCAATGAGATACCAGATGCTCACGGAGGTAATAAGGCCCGACCTCTCTCTCCCATTGTTCATAATCGTGTTCCTGAAATTAGAGAAATCCCAAAGCCTATGTCTTCTTTCAATTTCGAACATGAGATTCAAAAGGTCAGAATTCCTATGCCACTCACTGAGTTAATTAAACACAGGGAATTCAAAAAATGCTTCTCTGAGCTGTTAAAGTCTGAAGCCTCATACCTCCTGACAGACTCCATAAACCTTCAGGATGAAAGGCCTGCGTTGTCCTAGGTCCCATGGTAGAAGACAAAGATGATTCATCCCCTCCCTTCTACACATCCCTGAACATACATAATAAAGTGTTGCATAATTGCCTTATGGATTCAGGGGCCTCCCACAACCTCATTCCCAAAGCCGTCATGGAAGAATTAGGACTTGAAGTCACCCGAGCCTATCATGACCTCTATTCTTTCGACTCCAGGAGGGTCCAGTGTTTGGGAGTGATTAAGGACCTAGTAGTCTCTTTGTTTCAGCTGCCCATGAAGAGTATGGTCATGGATATTGTGGTAGATGATGTTCCTCCCAAGTTTGGCATGCTATTTTCAAGGTCTTGAATCAAGAGACTTGGAGGGACATTACATATGGATCTCACATACACCACCATTCCATTCTTTGGAGGGGAACATAGGAGACTGTATAGAGAAGCCCAACTAGCCTACATTGTCAGTGACGAGGCCAACCCTACCAATCATCCCATCTATGCCTTGGACACTGATTTAGGCTCTAGTTTACTACAACTCACCCACACCCCTGAAGCCTCCTTCCAGATCAGGAAACAACCCATCCTCAATCAGGAGACCTCCCCTCCAGCTTCCTCTGTTTGGAAGATGTTCTTTGATGGAGCTTCCTCCAGTATGGGTGCGGGTGCCGGATTGATATTTATATCACCTTGTCATGAGACCATCTCTCTGTCATACAGGCTGGAATTCGAGGTCACCAATAATGTGGCAGAGTATGAAGCTCTGGTTCTGGGATTGAGAGCTGCCAAAAAAATGGGAATCAAGGAGATGGCTATGTTTAGGGATGCAGAACTGATTGTCCAGCAGATCAAAAATGTTTATCAGACTAAGCATCCTCGGCTTAGGAATTACAGGAATGAGATATGGGATCTGGTTGATGATTCCTTCCTGGCTTTTAACATTTCCTACATTCCAAGGGAGGAAAATGCCTCGATCGATTGTTTAGCTTTCACAGCTAGTGTGCTCAAATTTCCCACATCGCCCACTGCCGTGTCTGATATTGAGATAAAATACAGACCTTCTATACCAGACAATGTCAAACACTGGAAGGTATTTGAAGATGATCAAGAAACTGAGAAATTTCTCCAGTCCATTGATGACTTTTCCACAATGCACATAGATGAGAATCCTGAAGAGGAAGATGATCATCACCCTGTGGAATTTGTGAATAAAATTGCCGATCACCGGATCATTCAGCTACCAAGAAATCACATTCCGAGAGGACTGATCCCGTTAGAAAGATTGTTCGACGGGAATGATGTGGCAGTAAAGGGTAAGGTTTCAGGTGATGATGATGACACAGCTGAATGCAACATAGGCACACCTGAGGAGCCAAAGTTGGTCAAGTTGTCAAGGAGTTTGATCGAAGGACAGAGGATAGAATATATCAAGTTGCTGAAGGAGTTTGCTGATGTGTTTGCATGGACCTACAAAGATCTCAAAACATATGACACATCAATCATCGAGCACAAGATCCGACTAAAAGAGGAGGCTAAGCCATTTAAGCAGAAGCTGAGACAAATAAATCCCATGTTGCTGCCTATCATGGAGAAAGAGGTAAAGAAGTTGCTGGATGCCCAGATCATTGTCCCCTTGAGATATTCTGAATGGGTGGCCAATTTGGTCCCGGTGAGAAAGAAAAGTGGAGAAATCAGACTCTGTGTCGATTTCAGGAACCTGAACAGAAGTTCGAGGAAGGACAAGTATCCCCTGTCCAACATGGAGCACATTTTACAGAGGGTCACTGGTGCATCCAGGATGTCCATGATTGACGGTTTCTCTGGATATAATCAAATTTCAGTCATGCCTAAGGACAGAGAAAAAACAACCTTCATCACTCCTTGGGGCACATTCATGTATGCCAAAATGCCTTTTGGACTGATGAATGTAGGAGAAACATTTCAGCGAGCCATGGACATAGCCTTCATTGGGGAAAAAGATAAGTTTGTGGTGATTTACTTAGATGACATAACAGTCTTCTCCAAGACTGACAAAGAACACCGCTTCCACTTGAAGAGAGTTTTCCTGAAGTGTCGCAGGTTTGGCCTTTCCCTGAATCCCAAGAAATCATTATTTGCTATGCAGGAGGGGAAGTTGTTAGGCCATATAGTATCAGCAGAGGGAGTAAGAATTGATCCTGATAGGGTAGAAGCAATTCAGGCCCTGTCACTTCCCAGATCTAAGAAAGAGGTCTAGGCGTTTTTGGGAAGGATTAATTTTCTGAGGATGTTTCTTTCAAATTTCGCTGAGTTGGTAAAACACATCACGGCCATGCTCAGGAAGGGCCATGAAATAAGATGGACTGCTGAATCCAGGGGATCTTTTTCCCAGATAAAGAAAGCATTGACTGAGGCACCTGTGCTAATCAGTCCTGATTATTCTAAAGATTTCCTGATTTTCTCATTTGCTTCTGATGACTCAATAACAGTAGTCCTACTGTAGAGAAACGATCAAGGGTGAGAGCATCCCATTTCCTTCTTCAGCAAGGCATTAAGAGATGTTGAACTCAGGTATGAGATCATGGAAAAGCAGGCTTACGCATTGGTGAAAGCTATCAAAGCTTTCAGGATCTATGTTTTGCACTCAAAAACCACTGCATATGTCCCTTCAGTTTCTGTGAATGACATCCTTATACAGCCTGACATAGACGGAAGAAGGGGCAAATGGATAGCTAAGATCCTCAAGTTTGACCTGGAAATTAAGCCCACCAAGCTGATAAAGGGGCAGGGTTTGGCCAAGTTATTGGCTGAATCCAATTACAAAGCTCTGGAAATTAACTGTATCAATGAGCAAGCTGAGTCATCCAGCAGTAATTCCCAGATCACCCTGCCACTAGCAGCATGTCCCTGGTACAGGGACATCTTGTACTTTCTGCAGGAATTAAAGCCCCCTGATGGACTGGGAAAGAGTAGGGCCAGGGATTTAAAGCTCAAAGCGGTCAAATACTGCCTCATTGACCGAGCCTTGTATTGGAAAGACCCTCTGGGGATATTATTAATATGTCTGGACCCATTGCAAGCGTAGAAAGTGATGTTCGATTTTCATAGTAGTCTCTGCGGAGGACATCATTTTTGGAAAACCACGGCCCATAAGATCCTCCGAGCTGGGTATTACTGGCCTACTTTGTTTACTGATGTCTGCAGAGAAGTCAGGGACTGCGTCAAATGCCAGAAGTTCTTAGGTAAAAAACAACTCAAATCTCTTCCATTAAAGCTTGTAGTAGTTTCGACACCCTTTCAACAGTGGGGATTGGATTTCATCGGAGAGATTCATCCTCCCTCAAGTGGCCAGCACAGATGGATCCTCACTGCAACTGATTATTTCACCAAGTGGATAGAGGTTGTCCCCACCAGAAGCACCTCTCACAAAGTAATCATCAGCTTCCTGGAGGACATCATAGCCAGATTTGGTTGTCCCAGCAGAATCGTGTCTGACAATGCTTCCCCATTTTGGTCTGAGCCTCTAGTCAAGTTCTGTGAACAGTTCGGGATTTCATTGGTTCACTCTACTCCATACTATCCTCAAGGGAACGAACTGGCAAAGTCCTCCAATAAAAGCCTGATCAAGCTTATCAAAAAGCTACTGGAGGACGATCAGAAGGCCTGGGACTCAAAGCTCAAATTCGCTCTCTGGGCTGATCGAGTGACAACCAAGAAGTCCCTGGGTCTCTCACCTTTCCAACTGGTTTACGGAATAGAGGCCGTTTTTCCCACTCAGCTTGCCTTACCTGTGGAAAATTTCCTCCAGGTCCTCGAAGGGGAACCTAATCAGATACTCCGGAGGATTCATCAGATGGTGGAAGTGCAGCAGATCAGGGAACAGGTCATGGACAAAGCCTACAATCGTTAGCAGAAGATCAAGCAGGCTTTTGACAGGAAGAACAAGAAGAAGGAGTTTGAGCAGGGTGACCTAGTGCTCAAATGGGATGCTCCCAGGCAGGAAAAGGGCAAACACAGTAAATTTGATGCCCTCTGGATCGGGCCTTTCAAGATCCTTGAAGTATTTTCAAACAACACTTACAGGTTGCAGGATCTAGAAGGCAAGGAAGTTTTTGGCAGCCCAGTAAATGGGCATATCTTGAAAAAATATTTTTTGTGAGCCACAGTTGGCTCTTTTTGTTTCGTTCTGTAGATATTGTTTCTGATTTTGTTTTTCGGACTAATAAATGACTCCATAGCCCAACAGCAAAGGTACTAAATCTGCAAAAGAGTTCTTAGAGCATCACAGGGACGACTCTATCTCCCATGGAGCCGAATGTTAGCGATATTTCTTGAAGGGGGGGGTTAGAATGTAAAAGGAAGGGTTAAAAACCTATTTGTCCTAAGTTTTGGTGCGAATGCACCTGTGTTAAACAAGAATCAATTTTGAACGACTGGGATCCGTGCGCTCTGATCAATGGCGCATATTGGATTCCGGACCCCCCTGCCTTTCGACCTTTAAGCCGGGGGGGGGGGGGGGNGGGTCTGGAATCAGGGACGTATCTTTCAGCGGCCACGATCGAGGAGCCCAGATCAACGGCTCATCGATGGCCTCATCCCCCTCAACTACCCTATATTTAACCCCGCATGGGCCCGTCTTCCGTCATGACATTTCCCTTTCCGCCTTTCCCCTGTTGTCATGTGTCATCGTTCCCCCTCTCCATCACTCGTCCACATGGCCTCTTCCTCGTCTCATCATCTATTTACCGCCCGCCATTTGTCCCATTCCTTTCCACGTCTACCCTCTTGCTTCCTGCGTTCGATCCTTTGCCAAGTGTCTCTCCTTCATCCCTCCTCGCCTTCCTATCTGTTCAGGACTTGTCCCCATAATCCGTCGCCACCACCCCTGTCATATGCCCTATCCTTTGCACTGGCCTCTACTCATACCCGTCCTCCAAGCTGTTCAGTTATTCCAGGTGGCGGCGTGAGGAGTACTCCATATCCCGAAATGCTGAGTTGGCTGGGCCGTTCTCAATCCCAAGAAGCAGTTATTGAAGTGGTTGGTGGTGGTTAGACATCGTCTCCACCTTAATGGGAAAGCACGGCCATGAATTTAAGACACGTCGATTCGCCGTTGGAACTGTCAAAGAATTAATATTGCGTCTGACATAAGTTGCACGATCTTTCATATGTTGACTGTCAGAAGCCATGCAGACACAAAGCTTTCAATGCAGTGTCTTGATTTCGCTGTTGTTGTTGTTTTTGAGTATATGAAGGCGTTTTCACCATTTTTGTATCTATCGATGGTTGAGCTTAGCTCCCGGTTGTAAATCTTTAATGAAGCACTGATACTCTGGTTATGTATGCACTTTTGAGACTTCTTTCCTGATGAATGCCAGTTTCTTTTACATCTTTGTTACACTGTGTTAGAAACGCTCGGAATTGGAGGATCCAGTCGAGCTATAGCCGTTATAGGATGATGCTGGTAGGATCACTGTAGCAGTTACAATGTTTTTGGCCATCTCCTGTGATTTTCTCAGCACTGAGTGACTTGGAATTGGAGGATCCAGTCGAGTCCTCCTCAGTTTCTTGAGACCCTGAGTCAAGCGGATCTTGCCTTCAGTGTCTTTCTTCTGTGAATAGCCGTAAGCCTGTTGCCCAAAGCTGTTTGTTCATTTTTCTCACTAAGTCTTCCACCTACTCACCCTTTTATCAACTTACTGGCTGAAGTTGGATCAAGACCTCCTTTGTTACCATATGTTCCAGATTCAGTCCCCGAGTTAGAGTGATATCTCCTTGAGCTTTCCTCCATTATATCACCCCTTTAAAACAAATTGTGACATTAACTGATGGGCGTCGGGCTCTGCTCCTGCAAGCAATCCAGGAGTGACTTCCGATAGCCAACAGGTGGTTAAGTGAGATTGATTTTAATCATGTCTAAGTGTCAACCCAATAATTTCCTCCCCCAATTACCAAGTTATTGTTGGGTTCTCAGTAAGTTAGGCAATGAGGGCCACCCTAGCTCCACAGGTCATTCCTAAGATTAGAGTACTCCCAGAAAGGATTTTGCGCTCCACAGGACCATCCCTGGACTAGAACCTTATATTGCCTTCCTCCGACCCTGTTTTAAATGATGAAGATGGTTGGTAATGGTGTCCTATTAAGTGTAATAAATTATTTATTAAACCTATGAGCTAAGTTTTGAAGTGTGTTTGAGTGCGTAAAGCTTGCTCAAAGTGTCGAAACTGAAAATGAAAGTTGTGAAGGCTAAAGCCTTTAAATAACGAGATTGCAAGTTAAATTCTTAAGTTATGAGTTATCGCATGTGAAATTTAAAAGACTTGAAAATACTTGAGGAGTCAAAGATGACCATTATTTCAGCCACTATATAACCAAAGTTTGCATGCATGTGTGTAAGATAAATATTTAACAAATAAATGGCTTGCATGCAATGAAAAGAAGTGAAGATTTAATCTAAGCTTCCATGAGCTCTAAAATAACAATTAGATGTGTGATATATACTCTAGATAATTTTAATTTTAAGCATGCATGTATATATCACAACTAATTATCTAAACTATGAAGTAAATATAGAAAAGAAACTAAGCTAAAGACTTGAAATGCAAAATTGAAATGAAAGAATGCAAGTCACTTGGGTACACTCCTTTGGACATGCTTACAATGTTTAGATTGAAAGAGGAAGAAGATAAATGTTTCCACTTTCGAAAGGAGGTACTTGGAGGTGTGTTGTACTTGAAATCGGTCAGCATGCACCCTTAACCTGGAAAGAACCTGCAAAAAATAGAAATCTATTGCTTGATGATTTGTGCTGCAACACACTCACAATATTAAGGAAATTTTATATTTTTCAACAGAAGTTTCATGCTTGTAAAAACCAGAAATAAATTTGAATTTATTGACCTATCTAATAAAGTTAGCACCCCAAATCTGAATGTGAAAAGAAGAGAATTATGATCAGAAAGATGTGAAGCTATAGTAAGCAATGAGAGGAAATCCTTGCTTGGATCTATCCCGACAACTCTCTTCAAGATGACCTGCAAACTAGAAAACCCGAGATAAAGTAGATAATGGATTGCATGCATGAATAATACAACAAAGTTAGTATTATTAATGGATAAAATGAATGTAGGAATTATAAATTTACTAAACCCAGCTAAGAAAACAAAGTTTTACTTAATAAATACAACTCAACCATCACAATAATATGCAAATAAAAATAGTATCACCTCGCAATACAGTAGAAGTCCAGACAAAGTCAAGTGTTCCACGTTTCCTTGAAAGAAATTCATTTATTATCGAATGGAAGAGGTTGTAGCAACAAAGTTTCTCCAAGCTCTTCAAGAACAAGTGAACTAAATAAAGATGGCAATGAGAGAGAGAGAGAGAGGCGAATTTGGTAGCATAACAATACTATGAATAATGATGTTGAATGAGGGAGTGAGAGGTCTCTTAAATATAATGAGAGACCCAATAGACCCCTCTTGGATCTTAGATAATTGTCCAAAATCCAAGCCAACAGACAACTCAAGGAGAGGTGGCACATAGCTTTTAGGTTTGAGAGGTTATGGAAAGTAGGGTGAGTGGAGGAGTGAGGTGGATGCTTGAGGAAGGAACATAGGCTAGGAGAGGAGGCCCACGCTTTCCTTAAAGTGACCTTCCATATTTTTTATGAGATGTTTCCACTTTCCAAGAGGAAAGGCGCATCTCCTCAAGGAAAGTGTGAGGTTTGAAGGAATTAGCAAGTGTGGGTGTGGGGGAATGTGTATGACACACTCCCAAGGTGAGATGTAAGTATAGGAAGAGTGAACCTCATCAAGAAGTCCCACACCTCATCTTTAGGGAGTTTCCAAACTTTACAAAGGAGTGGGGATGCATTCCCCAATGGGGGCCCAAATCCCAAGGTAGAAATTGTTGGACAACTGAGAGGGGGGGGGGGTGAATCAGTTGTTACCATGCTTAAACAATATTAAGTCTATTAAACTATTTTTAATCTTTCATCAAGTGACCATCAATATTATACATCATATAAAAAACATAAATAATGAGCATCAATCACACATAAGATATACACAGAGATAGATTTTCATGAGGAAACCCATAAAGGGAGAAAAACTCTTCTTCCTCGAAATGATAGGCAATGTTTTAAGTTTTGTACATCATGTATATTTGAGCACCAACTCAATGTGAGGAAACTACCTCTGTTTTACAAGCTCCAACTTGTTTGAGAGAACCAACTCTCTAGTTTCTCTAGCACCCACTAGAAGTAAGCACCAACTCCCTTAATGTTCCAACAACAACTGGATGGAAGCACCAAATTCCAGTTACACAGGTTCCAACATGTATAACAGAGAACACTTGTTCTCCCTTGCACCACCCTGCCACCCTGGTTTCTTTGGCTGTAGACAGATGGAAGCTACAACTCCCTCTGTTCAAGCACCCACTTGAACCTCTGACGACAACAGTCCTCCCTAGCACCTCGCTACAACCCTTATTATAAATAAATGATTTAATAACCAACAACACAGATAAATCAATTCTTACCACTTCTACTCTATTCTGTAAATCTGGTCTGCTTCTAGTTGTTCTGCAATTCTTCTCTTCCTCTATCTGTTCTACAATTCTGCTCTACTTCAAGTTGTTTTGCAATTCTTCTCCTGCTCCAGTCTATTTCTCATATGTTACTCTTCTCTGAGTTTTATCTCACACTGCGTATACTGTCAGTCTCACACTAAACATACTGTAATTTTCCCTTTCTTACAGTTCAACTCATTTTTCCTTCAGAACAACCAACCATGCACAGTCTCTGTGTGTTTATTTTATGCACAACCACCAATTTAGTTACACCTCGAATATTCTTGAGAAAAAACACCTCAGCAACTGAATTGCCAACCGATCAAGAATCATGAATCAGTTTTTCTAACTGAATCGTAACTGATTGATTAACTGTGAAGTGCAACAGTAGCCCTCCGATCATATTCAAATTCACCTGCACCATTGGATTGAATCCGTAGATTCTTGCTTTTATTTCACCATTTCACATTTCGATATTCTTGTGGTGAAGATTTCTTTATGCTCCATGTCGCGATCCCTGAAATTCTGAAACAAAAAAAGAGCTTAGTTGGACTAGCTCCTTCCTCTCACATAACCATTGACGGTGACCACAACCTACACCAAAAGGTGTTTTCACATTTCGACATTTCGACATTACTATGGTGAAGATTTATTTAGGTTCCATGTCACGATCCCCGAAATGGAGCCAGATCAACAGTGCACAACACTTCATAATCTGATCCCTTCTTTTCTTAATCGAATGGCTGAATGGATTTCGGTGTTTCACATTTCACAACTTCGGGACTCCTGTGATGAAGAGTCTCGACTCTTGACTCCTCCAACTCCCGGTATCTGAAACTCTGAAATGGAGTCAGATCAACTTTTCGGCGTTTTTCATTTTGCGACTTCAGGACTCCTATGATGAAGAGCCTTGACTCTTGACTCCTCCAACTCCCGATATCCGAAACTCTGAAATGGAGTCTTTGAAATTTCGCGATTTCGACATTCTTGTTGTGATTTTTCTTGACATCTCCAACTCCCGGTATCCGAAACTCTTAAATGGAGTCTTTGACATTTCACGATTTCTCATTTCATGATTTCAGCATTCTTGTTGTGAGTTTTCTTGACATCTCCAACTGTCGGTATTTGAAACTATGAAATGGAGTCTTTGACATTTCATGATTTCTCATTTTGTGATTTCAGAAGTTGAAAGTTTAGAGCATTTCATTCCTTTGACTTTCCAGTCGATGAAATGTTAATCTGTGACCACGTGTCCTACCCGAATATGGACGGTCCTCCTGCTTTCGGGATTTTTTAAGCCCACTTCTCCTAGCACATTAAATAACATGCAGGTGCTCCTGGATCTAATGATGGTTGAACCCCATGCTCGGATATAACGCCTAAGATCCGTCCTCCATATTTTTGTTCCTCCTGTTTGGATTCAGATCTGACGGTCATCGAGAATTCTGAATGGGATCCAACGATCATTGTTTCTCTTCATTTTTATGCTACTGATCTTTCCATGCCATCAACGCTGCATTGTTGGTCTTGATCTTTGTCATCAATAACAGACACGTATACTTTGCCTCTATCTGAAAACATGCCAACAATCTCCCCCTTTGGCATTGATGGAAACACCTTGAAGAACATCCAACTATACCACTTTAGCATCCTTGAAATCCAACTATACCACTGTAGAATCCTTGAAATTACCACAATTTCTCCCCCTTTGACATCTATGTCAAAGAAGAAACACGCTCCCCCTGAGCTTTTGCAGTACAAACTCCCCTTGTTAACTATGAGTAACTTAGAAATACAATAGATATTCAATAATCACTCCCCTTGTCCAGGTGAACAGATTAGACGAAAGAGGTTATAACCCCCAACTTTTGATGAAGATATCCAAAAGGGGTTGTTTCTAACGGCTTAGTAAATATATCAACTAGCTGTTCTGTGGAAGGAATATAATTCACTTGAACAATTCTGTTTGTAACTTGTTCTCTGAGAAAATGGTATTTTATTGGTATGTGCTTAGATTTTGAATGAAGTACAGGATTCTTAGAAATATTGATGGAACTGGTGTTATCACAATGAAGTGGAATGGGATCAGTGTAAGTTACCTTCAAATCTGCAAGAGTTTGAATCATCCACAAAATCTGAGTGCAACAAGTAGCAACAACAATGTACTCTTCTTTTGTAGTTGATAAAGAAATAGATCCCTGCTTCTTACTAATCCATGCCAAAAATGAGTCACCCAAGAAGAAGGCACCTCCAATGGTGCTCTTTCTCTCATCCACACAATTTTCCCAATCTGCATCTGAATAAGCAATTAATTGAAAATTCTGATTTATGGGATACCACAAACCATAAGTCATTGTTCCCTTCAAGTATTTGAATATCCTTGTGACATCTACCAAGTGACATTGTTTAGGAGCTGACTGATAACGACCTACCATTCCAACAGCTTTCATTATATCAAGATGGGATTCTGCAATGTACAGAATACTGCCTATCATTGATCGGTATGTCCTTTGATCAACATCAGGTGACATATCATCTTTACTGAGCTTGCAACCAACCACCATAGGTGTACTAACAGGAGAGGAATCCTCCATCTGAAATTTCTTCAACATCTCTTTCAAATATTTTTCTTGAGATATAAAAATTCCTGCAGAACTCTGTTTTACTTGTAAGCCAAGAAAATATGATAGTTCTCCTATCATGGAAATCTCAAACTCTATTTTCATAGAGTTAGAAATCCACTGGACAGATGATTCATTAGTACAACCAAAAATAATATCATCTACATAAACCAAAACAACTAGTAAATTATCACCTTCAGACTTAATGTAGAGATTGTTCTCAACATTACCTTTCTTGAATCCTTTGTCTTGTAAAAGCTTGTCCAGTCTATAATACCAAGCTCATGGTGCTTGCTTCAGTCCATATAAGGCCTTCTTTAGCTTGCAAACATAATTAGGATTATCTGTCAATCAAAATCCTTCAAGTTGCTCCATATATACTTCTTCCTCTAGATCTCCATTAATAAAATCTGACTTAACATCCAT
>ML785580.1:432853-449623 GCA_009831015.1 Picea engelmannii
TGTCCTTTTTCATTCATTTTATTCTTGAACACCCATTTGGAACCTATTACATTCTTATCTTCAGGTCTAGGGACAAGCTCTCAAGTATTGTTCTTCTCAATATGATCAAGCTCTTCATTCATAGCTCTAATCCAATCATCATGTTGGTTGGCTTCATAAAAAAATTTAGGCTCAGTCATAGATAAAAAAGCAACATGAGATTGTTCAGAGTCTTTAATCATTTTCATTCTTGTCTGAACTCATTTATTTATATCTCCAATTATCTGATTTTGAGGATGATTCTTTCTAACAATTATGAGAGGTGATTTTTCTTTTTTTCTGTTGATTTGTGTCGGTCAGAGTATTTGTATCTTCATCTGATTATGATTCTGCTATTTCTGATCCTTTAACCTGTTCATCTTCATCTTCAACTATATCTTTTGTTCTTGGTTCAACACTGCTTACATTTCTGACATGGATTTCTTCATCAACTTTTATGTCTATACAATCAACTATTTTATGTAGTCTCTTAGTGTAACATCTATACCCTTTACTGTTTGTAGCATAACCCAAGAAGATACCTTCATCAACACTGTCATCATATTTGCCAATATTTTCATCATTGTTCTTGATATAACATTTACTCCCAAAGACTTTAAAATGCTTGATTGAAGCAGGTCTTCCAAACCATAGTTCATAAGGAGTCTTGTCACTGTGTGGCCTGAGATGAGATTTGTTAAGGATATGAATAGATGTGTGAATTGATTCCACCCAATATGTATGAGGTATGTTACTTTCATTCATCATTGATCTTGTCATTTGTTGTACTGATCTATTCTACCTCTCAACAACTCCATTTTGCTGTGGAGTCCTTGGAATTGTGTATTTTCTTTTGATTCCATGTTTATCACAGAACTCTTTGAAGTTCCATGAGATAAACTCTCCTCCTCTATCAGAACTTACTGCTTTTAATCTTTTTCCTCTTTGATTCTCAGTTAGAGCCTTAAATACTTTAAATTTTTCAAATGCTTCAGATTTTTCCTTCAAAAAGGCAACCCATGTTAGTCTAGAATAATCGTCAATAATCAACATAAAATAATTTTCTTTTCCTGTACCTTCTTTCCTTGATGGTCCACATAAATCCATATGTACTAACTGGAGAGTTTTTTCTATTGAAGGAATTTTTTTAGATTTGAACTGAGTGTGAGTAAGTTTTCCTATCTGGCAATGTTTACAAACAGAGTCGTATGGCTTTGATATCTTAGGAAGATATTTTACTACCCCATTGTTTTTTATCTTGATCATATAATCAAAATTAAGGTGTCCAAGTATCCTATGCCACAACCAACTTTCATCATATTTGCTTAAGTATCATTCTTCTTTTTCTTCCTTTAACACATAGACATTTTTTTCTGTTCTTATATCTTTTGCAACTAGCTGTCCTGAATTCACAGATTTTATTCTACAATCTTTAGAGGTAAAAACTACTTCACATCCTCGGTCACAGACTTGATTGACACTAAGAATATTATGTTTCATACCTTCTACAAACAACACATCTTGAGCTTTCCCTTTTCCATTACTCAAACTTACCATTCCTTTACCTTTTATTTTTCCCTGTGCATCATTTCCAAAAGTTACATTCCCTAATTTGCTTTCACTTAGAGTTAGAAACTTACTTTTCTCTCCAGTCATATGTTTGGAACATCCACTATCAATATACCAGGGATTATTTTCTCTTTGGGCTGATAACACTAGTCTACACTTGTTATCTTCTTTCTTCTTCCAAGTCTTGAAATTTTCAGCAATAGGATTCGAATCTGGCTTAAAATTCCTTAATCGACAATTTTCATCTTTATGTCCATAATTACGGAAGATGTAACATTCTGGTTCACTAAATAGAATATCATAGCGATTCTTATGCGTAACCTGCATCCTTTTCCCAACCATCGCATGATTTATACTCTGAGTTTGTTTGTTTCTTGGTTGTGTCGATCTTTGTTGTGGAAGATGATTATTCATTGAATATCTTGATTGTTCATATCTAAATCTTAAAGAACAATTTATATCTTTGTGACCAAAATTAGAGAAGAAAAAACAATAACCATAGAAAACACCTTTGTACCTTGAAAAAGTTTGTCTTCTTTGGGGAGGTCAATTTCTTTCATGCCGATAATCTCTCTGATCTACAGATTTGGTTCTGGTACTTTTTCTTTCATTCCTTCTTGCTGGTTGATTCTCTTTCTTTGTTTCTGCAGAGTGACTGTTGTCAATGTTTGAGGATTTGACAAACTTGATAGGTTATGTATTACTTGGATGATCACTACTTGATCCTTCTTCATACCCCAAGCCAAATTTCAACTTTGGGTTTCTTTGTTGATTTAGAATGGAGGTTAATCCTTCTGAGGCTTTAATACTTGGCATATTTTGGTGATACAATCCCTTAAACTTCTCCATTTCTTTTCTAGTTTTTACTATCTCTTCTTCTAAGGCTTCACACTTCTCTTTATTCTCTGACAACTATTGTTTCAGTATGTCTTCTATTTTCTTTGCCTCTTCTAACTCTACTTTTAGTAGAGAAAAGTTTTCATCAGGTTTTTCACCATTCATTTTAAATTGCTTCAACAACTATTTTTGTTTTCTCTTTTTACATCTGAGTCTGTCAATTTCTTTCAAAGAACTAATTAATTCACCTTCCATATCCACCACAAATTATTCATCATCCACGTCACCTCCTGTGTGTTCATCATCAAAATATCCCATAGCCATAAGCATAAAATCATTCACTTTGTTTTCACATGATGAATCACTATCTATGTTTTTTGAGGAATTGTCATTGTTTGCACACAAACTTTTCTTTTTACTATATTTCTTGAATTTGTACTTCTTTTCATCATCAGAGTTGTGGTCCTTTTTCTGATGGAGACACTTAGATGCAAAATGACCTATCTTAACACAGTTAAAACATTTGAAGGGAAGCTTTCCTTGATATTTTCCTGATCCTTTCTTTAACCTTCTCACAAATTTTGCCTCAATATCATCTAAATATGAATCAGTATTCTTGTTTCTTTAAAAGATGCTTCTCTAGTAATGGGTTTATCTTTGTCGATACTCATTTCATACGTAGTTAAAGTTCCTAGGAGTTGATCAATGGACATAGTTTTAAGATCATTTAGTTCTTCTATTGCAGAGACTTTTGGATTAAATGTATCAAGCAAAGATCTTAAAATCTTTTGAACTAAAATTGATTCTTCAAACTTCTCACCAAGACCATTCATGGCATTAACAAATTCTTCAACTGTTAAAAAATACCTGCTAACTGTTTCATCTTCATTCATCTTGAGTTTTTCAAACTTCAACCTAAATGTTTGAAGTTTGGCATCTTTTACTTTCTCATTTCCTCCATAGCTGCTAATAAGTTTATCCCACATTTCTTTGGCAGTTTGAAGATGCATCACCTTTACAAACTCATCTTATGCACGTCCATTCAAGATAGCATTCATTCCCTTAACATTAAAGATAAATTCTAACTTATCATCCTTGGAATCTAGCACACCAGTCTTTATGTATCCAGTCTCTACTACATCCCAAACATCAACACCTAAGGTCATTAGGTATGTTCTCATTCTAACCTTCCAAAAGGAAAAAATTGTTCCATCAAACAAAGGAGGCTTACTGGCTGAAGTCCCTTCATGACTTGTCATTTTTAAGCTTACAGATCTACTTTTAAATAAAAGGAACCTGCTCTGATACCAATTGTTGGACAACTAAGAGGGGGGGGTTGAATCAGTTGTTACCGTGCTAAAACAATATTAAGTCTATTAAACTATTTTTAATCTTTCATTAAGTGACCATCAATATTATACATCATATGAACAACATAAATAATGAGCATCAATCACACATAAGATATACACAGAGACAAATTTTCACGAGGAAACCCATAAAGGGAGAAAACCTCTGCTTCTTCGAAATGATAGGCACTCTTTTAAGTTCTGTACATTATCTATATTTGAGCACCAACTCAATGTGAGGCAACTACCTCTATTGTACAAGTTCCAACTTGTTTGAGAGAATCAACTCTCTAGTTTCTCTAGAACCCACTAGAGGGAAGCACCAACTCCCTTAATGTTCTAGCACCAACTTCCAGTTACACAGGCTCCAACCTGTATAACAGAGAACACTTGTTCTCCCTTGCACCACCCTGCCACCCTGGTTTCTATGGTTGCAACCAGATGGAAGCTACAACTCCTTTTGTTCAAGCACCCACTTGAACCTCCGAGGAAAAAAATCCTCCCTAGAACCTCCCTACCACCCTTATTATAAATAAATGATTTAATAACCAACAACACAAATAAATCAATTCTTACCACTTCTACTTTGTTCTGTAAATCTGGTCTGCTTCTAGCTGTTCTGCAATTCTTCTCTTCCTCTGTCTATTATGCAATTCTACTCTACTTCAACTTGTTCTACAATTCTTCTCTTTCTTCAGTCTATTCCTCATCTATTACTCTTCTCTGAGTTTTATCTCACACTACGCATACTGTCGGTCTCACACTGCGCATACTGTAATTTTCCCTTTCTTACAGTTCATCTCATTTTTCCTTCAGAACAACCAACCATGCACATTCTCTGTGTGTTTCTTTTATTCACAACCACCATTTCAATTACACCTCGAATCTTCTTGAGAAAAAACACCTCAGCAACTGAATCACCAACCAATGAAGAATCATGAATCAATTTTGCTAACTGAATCATAACTGATTGATTAACTGTGAAGTGCAATAGTATCCCTCCGATCATATTCAAATTCACCTTCACCATTGGATTGAATCCGTAGGGTCTTGCGTTTATTTCTCCATTTCTCATTTCTCATTTCTGCATTTCGGCATTCCTATGGTGAATATTTATTTATGCTTCATGTTGCGATCCCCAAAATACTGAAACAAAAAAATAGCTTAGCTGGACTAGCTCCTTCATCTCACATGACCATTGATGGTGACCATAGCCTACACCAAAAGGTGTTTTTGCATTTCGGTATTTCGGCATTTAGGCATTCCTGTGGTGAATATTTCTTTACATTCCATGTCGTGATCCCCAAAATGGAGCCAGATCAATGGTCCACAACACTTCATAATCTGATCCCTACTTTTCTTAATCGAACGGCTGATGGGATTTCAGCGTTTCACATTTCAGAACTTCAGGAATCCTGTGATGAAGAGTCTCGACTCGTGACTCCAACTCTCGGTATCTGAAACTCTGAAATGGAGCCAGATAAACTTTTCGGCGTTTTTCATTTCTCGACTTCGGGACTCCTGTGATGAAGAGTCTTGACTCTTGAATCCTCCAACTCCCGGTATCTGAAACTCCAAAATGGAGTCTTTGACATTTTGCGATTTCACATTTCATGATTTCCGCATTCTTGTTGTGAGTTTTCTTGACATATCCAACTCCCGGTATCCGAAACTCCGAAATGTAGTCTTTGACATTTCGTGATTTTGTCATTCTTGTTGTGAGTTTTCTTGACATCTCCAACTCCTGGTATCCAAAACTTTGAAATGGAGTCTTTGACTTTCTGTGATTTTGCATTTCACGATTTCAGAAGTTGAAAGGTTAGAGCATTTCATTCCTTTGACTTTCCAATCAAAGAAATGTTAATCTGTGACCACGTGTCCTTCCCAAAGATGGATGGTCCTCCTTCTTTCAGGATTTTGTAAGCCTGCTTTTCCTAGCACTTTAAATAACGTGCAGGTGCTCCTGGATCCAATGATGGTTGGACCCTGCACTCAGATCTAACGCCCGAGATTTGTCTGCCATCTTTGCGTTCCTCCTGTCTGGATTCAGATCTGATGGTCATCGAGAATTCTGAATGGAATCCAACGATCATTGTTTCTCTTCATTGTTATGCTACTGATATTTCCATGCCATCATCGTTGCGCTATTGGTCTTGATCTTTTCCATCAATGACAAACACGCATACTCTGCCTTTGTTTGAAAACATGCCAACAGAAATAATTAAAAAGTGAGTTATGATGTGGGTAATGGTTAGGAGGGTATATCTATATCACATTTAATATTTACTTTACCTCATTTGATCATGTATTACAAAATTGACATTTTCCCATGTCTTGGGTTTAGCAATTAAAATTGCTTTTATCTGACTAAGACTCCTAAGTGGACAAAACCCTAACAAAACTTGTCAGACTAAGTTGAAAATTGGTCCAAGGGTGTAGGGGATCTCTTTCCATTTATTTTGAGTACAAATACCCCTATCAAAAGCTCAGGGACCTATCTTTTACAATTTTTCATAAGAATTAATTAATTAATTTAATTAATTAAAATCCCAACCTTAGGAAGTTTTAATTAATTAAAAAAACCTATCTAGACTCGACTAAAAATCACTAAACTTTTTTTTTTGTATTACATGGTCATTTACATCATTTATAAACACTATCTACCATATGATGACCTCATTAGAAATCCTTTCACCATTTTGGAGGATTTATTGCTAGTGGGAGTGAAAAACTCAAGGGAAATTAATAAGGCTGGTTAGGCGAGATTAATATCTTGAGGATAAAAGACACTCAGTGAAAGGAACTCTCCTAATGAATAAATACTAAGGTAACTAACCTAAATGTGATCCATGAAGACCTATTACATTATAAACCCATGCAGGGGTGCAAAAATTCTGATTACAAAACTATGTGCTGGAGCAAAATTAGCCCTGTAGAACCAAAAAGTGTTCGACTTGTTTGCACCTGATGATGCATATCTTCATGGTACATGGAGCTGAACCCATAGTTTAATACGAGGTCAAAATCTGTCTCAACATGGGGACGTGTGTTCGATCTTCTCACATGGGACGGAGAGCATATGATAATCCAACATCTAAAAAAAGGTGCTCACCAATATCCAACATAAGCATACATATATATCAAATGAATAAATAAAATGATATAAACAACATTTACATAATGAAATAACTATTGTACAACATCAATAATTATAGAATGAATCTATGATACATATATAATTCTAAGTACATATCCACATAATGAATACAATAATACAAAATTAAAATACAAGGAGAAGGGTTAGGAATACATTACAGAGGGTGTCGCTTTTGACACCAAGTTACTGCATGAATAAACTCTTCAGGGAGGAGTCCTCTCACTAGCATGTCTGACATTTTGTCATCCCACTAGCTGAGAAGAGTTTCTAGAAGACTGATACACTTTATGTTCACTTTTGATCTTTCCATGTGAATCCTAGTTTCTAACCGTAGGCCACATAAGGCAGTTCCCCTTAAAACATTTCTGATGGTTTTCCATAGGTACCAAGTGCAAAAATTGTGAACTTCATTTTTCCCTGAATATCTTGGCATATATTTTTTTAGTGACAATATAGTTTATTTTTTCACGATTAACATTATCATCCTTACTACTTTCCATCAGAATTTCATCACACAATCTATCTTTCATATTCCCAATTTCTGAAAAATAAGGAGGGTGTGGCCAAAGAATTCCATCTCACTTGTGCTGACATCTAACTGATTCATTTGAAGAAGTTTGAGCTAATAACACATCTTCTACTAAAAAATCCAACTCTGACTTTGATTCTAAAGGAGGAAAACCATTCTTTGTTTTATCCAAATCTTCCTCAAGAAAAATCCCATCAAAAGAATCCATGGGGTCCCAAACATTGCAAATTCTTGAGGGTCCACTTTTTAGTTCCGTCTTGGTAGATGTTACGGGAGTAGACACTATCTCATAAAATCCCATTTCTACTTCGTGATAAACAATCCCATTATCCTTTCTCCTAGGATCTTCCACGTGATACTTTCTTTCCAACTCTCTATTTAATATAAACGTTGAACCATTTGGAGTTGGAATGATGGAATAAGTTAAATCCATCTGCAAATTACCACCTAAATCTGCAGTTGTATTCCTATTTAGCAACATACCCCAAGAATCTGGTACATCGATCACAACAATGTCCATCTCAATCATGATAACTGGGAATGCAACCAAGTGTACTTGTAATCCTTTACTCAAACCATGCATCGATGTTGTTCTTCTATCCATAGCACAAACGTTATGATAGGGTCTAGATATCCTTAAGTTTAATATTTCCGTTACTCTCTTAGTCATAACATTTGAGCTACCTCCTGAATCCAGCATAAAATTATGAAGGATAAAATCATTCACAAGCAAGGATAGGAAGAAGGGTCTATTCTTTTCACTGCCCCTGTTCATATTTTGCAAAATAACCAGTGCATTCTGATAAGTTCTTGTTGGTGGAGTGTCAACACTTTTTTGAGAAGGAGAATCTATTTCTCTTAGTAGCTTCTCCCTCTGAGAATGAATCTTCATTATTTCCGACACAGGAACAAGCATCTTTGCATTACTTAACCATCCTCTAAGTCAATATTTAAATCTAAGCTTGCATGCACATTTGACTTAGGGGGAGTGGGAGCTACCTTGGGAATGCTTTTTTTTTTTTTCTTGACTTTTGTTTCCATTCCTTTGGTAGGTAATGCCTCTAAACTTTTCCATTTTAGCTACTTGTTGTGAAGTAGGATTAGGACCAAAATTTTGTTAATTCTTAAGCCATTATTATAGTTGTTTTTATTTCATTAGATAACAATAGCATAATCCAAGATCACTCAGAAATACACAATCACAAGAGACACAATATTTATCCTCGAAAACCCTCTAGGGGAAGAAAACCCAACAAAACTTCCTTAATATAGATATCCAATACAATGCCAAGAGATCTCTTAAACTAATACATAAATTCCTCTCCCAGATATGCACTACTCTTTCTCTCCTTCTTCTCCAGCAGCAAATCTAAAACTTGTCTCTCAATGAGAAAGTGACTTGTGTGTCTATGTGAGGTGCTAGCCTCCTTATTTATATCAGACTGGCATGTGTGAAGTGTCTCTTCACTGGAAGGGCTGACTTCTCCCACTGGGTGGTTATAACCAACTTAATTACATCATGGGGCCTCTTTAATATCTGTTGGGGCTGACTTCTTATTCTGCCTATTATAATTAACATTAGACCAATCCGCAAAAGGGGACTTGGTCCTATTAAAATAGCTGACAAGATCAATCCACAATGGGGATTGATCCGATGAATAATATATCAAATACTAATTAGAATACTCTTTGCAGTTACATTATTTCAACACTCCCCCTTAACAAGAAAGGTATTCTTTAGCGGCATCATGCAAGAGAGAGAGGACAACATCATCAACATCATCAAGTGGGTGAGAGGACATCATCATCAATATCATCTTGGAACATTGACTGACGTATCTATAAATCATCGGAAGTTTTCTTCATCAACAACATCGTCATTCTTAAAGGAATTCCATCATCATATGCATCAATATGTATTAGTATAAAGAAAAAATGATACATCATCATCATTACAGCACAAGGCTAGCTCATCATAATACAATATTGGCTTTACATCACAACTGTCAAGCTGGAAGCTCAGTACTTGTCTCATCTCAATGTCTTGCTTTACGTCACAACACTCAAGCTGGAAGGAAAATACTATATTGGCTTTACGTCATAGCTATCAGGCTGGAAGCACAGTACTATTCTCATCTCATCGTCTTTCTTTACATCACAACACTCAAGCTAGAAGCAAGATACTCGTCTTACTTTACGCCACAACCATCCGGTCGGAAGAAAAATACTAGCCTGGATTTATGTCACAGCTATCCAGTCAGAAACTCATTGCTAGTATCATCATATCATCTTGCTTTACGTCACAACCATCAGGTCGGAAGCAATGTACACATAATTCTTTACGTCACAACCATCAGCTTGGAAGAAGGGAACTAGACTTTCTTTACGTCACATCTATACATCCATAAGCATAGTACTAGTCACACATCATCTTGCTTTACGTCACAACCATTAGGTTGGAAGCAAGGTACTCATCCTGCTTTACATCACAACCATCAGGTCAGAAGCAGGATACTAGACTGGCTTTACATCACGGCTATAAAGATGGAAGCACAATACTAATCATATCACATCATCGTGTTTTACGTCAGAACCATCAAGTCAGAAGAAAGAGATGTCTCATCATATCATCTACTCCCCCTTTCAAGGAGGGTCCTTTTGGACTATAACAAGCTTATCTTGAAAGTACTCAAAATTTATGCGAGATAGTGGCTTGGTCAACATGTCAACAACCTATTCATCCATACTAATTTACTAGAGCTTTAGGGCTCCTCTCTGCACCATGTCATGGATGTAATGATAACGGATCTCTATGTGCTTCGACCTATCATGGAATACAGGGTTCTCTGTCATCTTTATGTAGCTCTGGTTGTCACATAGAATCAAGGTTGCTCTCATCTCTAAGTCAAATAGTCCAGTCAACAACTTTCGAAGCCATATAGCTTCGCAGCTGGCAGAACATGCAACAATGTATTATGCTTCTGATGTGCTGAGAGAAATACTATATTTCTTCCTACTCTGCCATGAGATCATAGCTAATCCCAAACTGAAACAACATCCTGAAGTTCTTTTCTTGTCAGAAACACTTCCTGCCCAATCTGCATCAGTATATCCACTCAATGTGAAATCATGATCTCCATCATAGTTGAGACCATAATCTATTGTACCTTTAAGGTACCTCGTCACATGTTTTGTAGCCACTAGGTGAACACGTCTGGGTTCTACCAGAAACTGACTCAAGGTGTTCATGGAAAAACAAATGTCTGGTCTAGTGTTCGTCAGGTACATCAATGATCCAATAATCTATCTGTACAGTTTGGCATCAATCAACTATGACGAAGTATCGACCAACAACTTTATCTTTTATTCCATGGGTGTATTCGTGGGCTTGCATTCCAACAAGTCAAATCTCTTCAAGATTTCGACCGTGTACTTCCCTTGGTTAAGGAAGATCCTCTCAGGACTCTGCCATACCTCAAGACCTAAGAAATAATGCATTAGGCCAAGGTCTTTCATTTCAAATTCAGAGGCAAGTCTCTTTTTACATTCAATGATGAGATTTTCTTCTCCAGTTAAGAATAAGCCATCCACATATAGCAGTAAGATTACTAGCTCATTGTTCATGATTTTGAAGTAGAGGTTAGAGTCTGCTTTACTCTTGGTAAAGCCTAGGCTCGTCATGAAACTATCTATATGGCCATACCAAGCTCTAGGAGCTTGCTTCAATCTGTAGACATGAGACTTCCTGTCTTCAACCTCAAATCCTTGAGGTTTCTCTATATACACTTCCTCTTTGATGACACCGTTTAGGAAATCTTTCTTCACTTCCATCTGGTGAAACTTCCACTTCATATTAGTTGCAAGAGATATGATAGTTATGATCGAACTGTATCTAGCCACATGAGTGAATGTCTCTTCATAGTCAATGCATTCCTTCTGGTAAAATCCACGAGCGAAAAATCTTGCTTTATACTTCTCAATACTTCCATCAACAGCATGTTTTATTTTGAAGATCCATCTAGAGGATACCACATCTTTATTCTTCAGTCTGGCAACTATTTCCCATACTTCGTTCTTCATTATGGATTGGTATTCCTCTATCGTGGCATATGCCCATCCTTTCCTCTGAATGGATTCTTCAAAGCAGGTAGGCTCCTATTCTAGGAGATCACACATCAAAGCCGTATAACTGGAGAATGGATTTGGTCTTTTCACCTGTCTCGTAGCTACTTGGGGAACACCGTACTTCTCTCCATCTTGAATAAGCTCTCTAGCCCAATCTGGCTTTATTTTATGGAAGATCTTCATCTGAGGAGGTTCTTGCACTTCTACTATATCATGGTCTGCTAGAAGTTCCTCATTAGGGGAAGTTACGACTTCCCTCACTGGTTCTGCAGCTATGGGAACCTCCTGCATTGCAGTACTGGGGATTACGGGTTTCTCTTCATATACTTCTTCAAGCTGGCATAGTTTATATTTATTGAGCACTACATATTCATCAAAGTTCACATCCCTTCTAATCTAAATGTGTTGTTTACTTGGTATATAGATTTTGAAGGCCTTGGAGACCTCACAGTATCCCAAAAATATTCCCTTCTTTCCTGAAGGGTCTATCTTGTTTCTCTTTTCTTTAGGTATATGAATAAACACTGGACAACCAAATATTTTGAGATGGATTACCTCTGGCTTCTTTCCAGTGAACATCTCTTCCGGTGTCTTGAGCCCAAGTGCATTATGGGACAATCGGTTCTGCACATATACAACTGCCATTACTGCTTCTTCCCATAAGCATATAGCAAGATCTAGATCATGGATCATAGTCTTCACAGCTTCCACTATGGTTCCGTTCTTTCGTTCAAATACACCGTTTTGTTGAGGATTATAAGGAGTAGTGAGTTCCCTCTTGATCCAAACATCTTTGCAGAAGCTCAAAAACTCTTTTGAGGTATATTCTCCTCCATTATCTGACCTGAGTATCTTAATATTTCTTTTAGAAAGATTCTCTGTCAAGGCTTTGATTTCCTTGAACTTGTTGAACACTTCATCTTTAGTTTTCAAGAAATATATCTAGGTTTTATGAGAGTAATCATCAATGAATGATACATAGTATACATACCCGCTAATGGAGGATGATGGCATTGGGCCACATAAATTTGAATGGATGAGTTCTAGGACTCCTTTTGTCTTGTTGCCCCTCTTTGGAAACAGGTTCTTGATGTTCTTCCCTTGTGCACATCCATTGCATACGCCTTTATGGTCACCTTTGACTTCTGGTAAACCTGTGAATTCTTTGCATACTTATGGTAGTGCCTTGTAGTTGATGTGGGCTAACCTTCTATGCCAAAGTTCACATGATTTTTCAATGGCGTGGGTCATGGCAACCTCTGAGTGACCCTTTAGTTTATACAAGCCATTTTCTTCACTTCCAATGATGATTGCTTCATTTAAGGTTTCTCCTTTAGCCCACATAAGAACTTCTCCATCTATAAAGGAAACTTTGTAGAATTTCTTTTCTAAAGCTAAAATGGAGAGTAGGTTCTTCTTCAATCCTGGTACATATAGTACGTCCTTCATTTTTAGTGAATTCCCCGAATTCAGTTTATGGTTTGATTCTCCCACTCCCTTGATGGGATATTGGAAATCATCTCCAAGTGTCACTTTATGAGAAAACTTATTTTTTGAGATACAAGAGATAATGTTTCTTTGTCCCGTCATGTGCTTGGATGCATCACTATCAATGAGCCAAGTGTCCTCTCTGGGTGTTACAGATCCTGAGAGGGCCGAGATCAAGACATGGTCTTTGATCTTCTCTCTTATCATCTTTGCGGGTGGATCTTCATCTTTGACTACATGGGCATGGAGCCTCATATGTTTCCTCTTGTATTCTTCTTGCCTGGCTAGACAAAACTTCACAATGTGTCCCATCTTATCACAATGATAACATTGTACATATGAGTAGTCCCTTTCCTTTCGTTGTCCTTTCTTCTGAAATATCCTTGGATAAGATTCTTTATGATTGAATTTGTTTGACTGTTGAGGCTCTTTATGAGTCTCCTTTTGGAAGTAGGGTTTCTTCTTTCCTCCTTTGGTGTGAGTAGCTAGGGCTTGATCATCATCTCTTTCTAGTAACGCTTCATGATTCACTACTCTTGTTTCTTCTTGGATGCATTCTTCCATAGACTATCAAACTTCAGTTTCTCCGTTATGACACATATCATTTGGATGAATGCATCCAAAGGTATTGTGAGACCATTTAGGGCTGTCATTATTAGTTTTTATTCATCTATGGTATCTCCAATATCTTCTAGTTGTTCTTTGAATTCTGAGATTCTAGAGAAGTATTCCTGAATCATTTGTCCTTTCTGCATCCTTGTATTCTTCAGTTGAGTTTTTAGATTCATCTTCCAGTTTATGTTCTTTCCTTCATATAGTCTGGTCAAGGCATCGAAAATTTCTTTTATATTCTTCTTAGATGACACATAAGGAATCAGGTGGTCTTTGATTGAATCTGTAATGATTCTTTTGGCCCTAATTGTGTCCTTTTGATGCTTTTCCTTTTCTGCAGCATCAACGAGTTCCAGTACTTCTTCTTTGACGAATCTTGCTAGGTCATTCTCTTAAAGAATGAGGCCAATCCTATACTTCTAGGAACATAAGTTTTTCACTCTTTCTAGCTTGTCAACAAGCTTAACTCTTGCAGACATCTTTACCTAGAGCTAGGAAATTGACTGAAAAATGAAAGTGCTCAAAATAAAAAAAAATGAACTTACCAGGAGGTGCGCATGGATGAGACTAGTATCCTGGTGTGTTTGGATCTGAGAAAATCCAACTTTTTCTCCTCCAAATTTGATCTGCGGATTTCTGGACTAGTGCTTCTGGTACCTCTGGTACTTCCGGTACTTCTTGTATACTGGTACTTCTGGTACTTTGTGAAACTAGGGTTTCACTTTTCAAGAGATCCAACCACTGAAAAGGTGCACTGAGAGTGCCAAACTGATCCTTAGGGGAGGGCACACTTTTCTAGATGGTTTTGGGGCTAAACAACTTCTCCATCAGAAAGCCCTAATTTTCATGTACAACAACAGTGACGTTTTTCACTTGTGAAAGATGCTTCCTTCAACTTGGCTCTAATACCATGTTAATAATTAAGCCATTATTATAGTTGTTTGCATTTCATTAGATAACAATAGCATAATCCAAGATCACTGAGAAATACACAATCACAAGAGACACATCATTTATCCTGGGAAACTCTCTAGGGGAAGAAAACCTAGCAAAACTTCCTTAATATAGATAGCCAATACAATTCCAAGAGATCTCTTAAACTAATAAAGAAAGTCCTCTCCCAGATATGCACCTCTCTCTCTCTCCTTCTTCTCCAGCAGCAGATCCGAAACTTGTCTCTCAATAAGAAAGTGAGTTGTGTGTCTAAGTGAGGCGCTAGCCTCCTTATTTATATTAGTCTGGAATGTGTGAAGTGTCTCTTCACTGGAAGGGCCGACTTCTCCCACTGGGTGGTTATAACGACCTTAAATACATTCTGGGGCCTCTTTAATATATGTTGGGGATGACTTCTTATTCTGCCTATTATAATTAACATTTGACCAATCTGCAAAAAGGGATTTGGTCCTATTACAATAGCTGACAAGATCAATCCACAATGGGGATTGATCCGATGAATAATATATCAAATAATAATTATAATACTCTTTGCAGTTATATTATTTCTGTTGGATTACTGAGAGGGGGGGGTGAATCAGTAATAACGTAATTATAATCCTTTTTTTTCAAATGTTATATCAATGTAGAATTATTATCCAATAATGAGAAGTAATAAATAAACAATCACACACATGGACAGTACACCAGTGTTTTACGTGGAAACCCAAATCGGGAGAAAACCACGGAATTCTTTTTCTTATATGTCTTGAAGAATTACATTCATTGGAAGCACCAACTTCCTTTGTTTTCTAGCTGCAACTGGAAGGAGGCTCCAACCTCCTAGTTTCTCAGGCTACAACCTGAGGGAAGCTCCGACTCCCCAAATATCTGGCTACAACCAGAAGGAGGCTACAACCCCCAATTTTCTTTGGCTACAACCACTTGTCCTTGCCCTGTCCTGCCACCCTGAAGTAGAAGTAGAATGATGGAACCAATGTCACACTATCACTGTGAGATATACTGATGTAAACCTGTACCAATAAGTATGAACCATGCATCAACCTCTACCAATAAGTATGAACCATGCATCAACCTGTATTTAACCTGTAATCAACCTGTACCATAAACAAGTGCATCAACCATGCACCAACCTGTAATCAACCTGTACCTTAAACAAGTGCATCAACCATGCACCAACCTCAACAAAAATCCCTCATCAATTTCATCATCCAAATCTGATTTGTACCTCTGTAATATACCTGGTGTGTATGATCAAATTCTTTCAAACCTTCCTTAACTTTTAAAAACAAAAGACTAGCATTTTCATCAAACTTGTTTTTAGTCTCACATGTCTAGTTTTGGATTAGTCAACAACCCTAACTTGAAGTAATCATAACTTTGAACCTGTAATGTATAAATCTCTAAAACTGATACACAATGTTATTCAGTGTGTTTCATACAATTCATCCAAGTGGCACTTCTTGGAACCTCTCAGAAAAGGACTTATAGCAAAAATGGCATACCTTGTTGAATTCTGGCTTATTCTAGAGAGCGATCTTGTAGAGAGTGCCCCGCAAAAAATATTTGATGCAATGCTCTGAAAATATTACATAGAATAATAAATAAGGTAACCTAACTAACGCATTTGGTCTCACTTAATTTGGATATTTTATGAAGAAGGTATGACATTTTTACCCGAAACACTTGATTTTGACTAGTTTCAGGACTAGCCACAAACCCTATTTTCCACAGAGTGTAACTCCAAAAATACAACGAACCACAAGATGAATTTAGAACCAAAGATACTTGGATATGTTTTCTCACTTTCATAGCAATTTCCGGATCTGACTCATTATATAAAAAAAGTTATAGCGAAAATAGTGAGATGACCTGAAAATAACATACCTTAGAAGGCACCATGAAAAGAATTTATCCTTCCTTGCATTTCGGTCTTCTTTTCTTCACTTTCCTCAGAATTTCGGCTAAGATATCATTTGTAAACCTCATACACATATATATATTCAATATTCTCAAGTTTGATTCAAATGAGAGAGCCTTGCCTCTTATTTATACTCTCCAAGTAGCTTCCTTAAAAACATATTCTAGGTCACTTGGCCCCACTTTCCTTATTTTAGGGTTGGGTCCACTTC